>JAMCCL010000180.1:0-60077 GCA_024516035.1 Bactericera cockerelli
TGTAAAAAGTTTTCTATTATATTCGACTGTACCAGAAAGATAAACTGAAAATTTCATGTTCGGTATGAGGTATGACACATCAGGGTTAATTTTTCGATATCTCTGAAGGTTTCTTCAAGTAGCTGTTATCTAATACTGGTGCTCTTGCTTCTCATAACCCTTTGACTCCTTGATGTAAGGATTATGTCACCCGAATGAGACACAGGATAAAATCTATCTAGTCGGATTCTATTTCCTACGAAAGAGATTTCCTAGAACAGTTCGAAGCGCATTAACAGCGTCACCCCCATGTAGTCACGCATAGGTTCAAGCTTCATGGCTAGAACCTTTTCCTCACCTTTGTTATTTATCTATCTTAAAGCTAAATTCACCTATTCATTGAATGACAAATCCAGGGAGCTGAAATTTTGAACGAAGTTTTCTTGGTGTTTAATGATGGATGTGCTTGTGCATTTTATCGAAATTTTATAGGAATACTGTTTGTGGCTGCGAATTACCTGGATTGAGCTAGTTTAGTACATATTTATGTTGATATAATGATATTGTATGATATATGATTATATTACATAATATGTATATGAGTGAAGTTTCAATCAAGGCCCCATAGGCCTTTATAATTGTAAAACTGCTTAATTTACATGACGGACTACTCCAAAAAACATATCGCTGATTCAAATATAACCGTTTAATCCATTTATTATAGAACGATTTTCTTATAATTTGATCAATGTCATTCTTTCGACCGTTAAGGTAGCGTTTGCTTAATCTGGCCTAGGATTCGACTCTCGAAGCATGACAGATTTTAGAAAATAGGTATGAATGAGAAACTACCGTTGTGATGAACAAATATCGACAACTTGCGTGCATCAAATTTAAAACCCTGGAACAAGGAGGACATGGGTTCCGTCGTCTTTAGTTGTACATTCGGAAGTGGCAGGGATTGTTTTACATATGACACATTTTTGTATCTCAGGGATCTTCCTATTCTATATTTATGTTCAAGTACCTACCCATTTAGGTATAATGTAGATATTATTACTCTATCTCAATAAGTTATTGTTTATTGTACTGAGTGCTCATTGTTCCGCGAAGTATTTTCTGATTAACTGAGTCGCGAGTGCTGAAGTATCGAAATCATGCAAACGTAATATTGCATTACTGTTGTCTATTATTAGGTACTACTAAAAATTCCAATTATTCTGTTGTGATTTGAAAAAAATTAAACAATGAACTAACCCAATTTATTGTTTTTAAGTTATTGACAATCAATACCGAATGAACTTTTAATTTAGCGCGCGCGATTAAAGTTTTCGTTAGAAATTTAACATAAAATAATTAGATAATGATGTTGCTAGTTTAATTTTTCCTTCATTTTATTTAAGAGAAAACTTTGAAACACTTTTTTTCTCAAATTAAAAAAAAAAACAAAATTAGAAATTCCTCTTCCATATTTTACACCTATAAAATATACCTACTCGTATTAGGTACAGTATTTTATGTATGTATGCAACTATGCAGTCTAAACAATTTAACAACGAAAAAAATAAAGCTGATAAAAAGTATCAATGTATCTAGATCTACTTAAGCAAGTTCTTATTCATATTTAAATACATAGGTACATAAGTACATTAAGATAGGTTTGACCTTCTTAGGCTAGGTTTGAGCCTGACCTACCTTATTGTACCTAGCCCAAGTTTGGCCCAGGATAAAATGATCTACTTATACATATTTAGATCTACTTATACAAGTTCTTATTCATATTTAAATACATAGGTACAATAAGATAGGTTTGACCTTCTTAGGTTAGGTTTGAGCCTGACCTAACTTATTGTACCTAGCCCAAGTTTGGCCCAGGATAAAATGAAATAGGTAGCTACAGTGTGTCCATAAAGTCCCCAGCCCACCTCCCCTCGCCCTGTGTGGCTCATTTGAAACATTAGCTACCTACTTTACTCACATTAATAGGGTTCCGTCCATTCCGTATTGTAAAAGGTAACATCTCCGCCAATTGCCAATTTGTCTAAATTCAAGCTTATAATATCATCTGAGGAGAAGATATTGGAGATAAGGATGCATAACTCGAGATGGCTAATTGAATAATAGATAGCAGGATATGGGCTCGTGGACTGAAAATGATACACGGTCGATCCTTAACATCAAGACTTGAGAATTGATAATAGAATTTTCGTTAACTATTGATTTTTTTTTGTTGTTGATAATTCAAAAAACGTGTCTTGTATAATTTACAGTGTCTTTTCATATCAGTATCAGCTTCAGCAGGAACATTTTTTTTTCCTTTTTGAAATTCCGGGGTAATTAAGTCGATTCGAAAACTTCGAATTAATTTCTCGTACCTTTTAATTCTAAAACGGGACATTTTAAACAAGGAATTATTCCATTCCGAATTTATCTGATTTTATCAGAAATGAAAAAGTTATTAAAATTCATTTATTTAGAAATGATTCAACTGTCTTTCATTGAACTCTTACTTTTCACCCTCCGTGTGAACAGGTCTTAATATTCCGATTTACAAGAGAAATATGTGTCGATAAAAACTGAAACTGTATGGACCAGTCCCCGTAGGGCAACACGTGTAACAAGATGTAATGGAAAAGATTTCGGGGACGTAATATGAACATTTGCTTCTACCCCCGTATAGCTGGCCGATTGTTACTTAATCTAGCAAGGAGACTTCATCAGGACATTCTAGACTGGCTCTTTGCGATTAAAAGATCCTGGCTGAACTGTTGCTACGGCGCTGAGCAGGCTCAGGATGGAGGAAACAGTACCGCCAGTGATGCGAAAAACAACAACAATGTTAGCAGCAAGAACAAGAACCGAGAACCAGTGAAGGAAAAGACAAATTATGAGGGTAAGTAGATGTAGGTATAAGTAGAGACATTTTAGTAATACTAATAACACTTTTTAGTGGAAGGTACCCACCAGGCGAGGTTAATGCTCAATAATAATAATAATCTTTAGTGGAAGGTAATCGCCAGGTGAGGTTAATGTTCAATAATAATAATACTCTTTAGTGGAAGGTAATCGCCAGGCGAGGTTAATGCTCAAAGCATTTTCTACCACCTAACCCTCAGAGTCTTTTATTATTACGTGGTCACAAACTCAAATTAATGAGGAAAAATTCATGCACTGGGTGGGATTCGAACCAACGGATCCCTACACTACTGGGATTAGTAGACTAGCGCGCTAACCACTTGACACATTTTGATAATCGGGAGAATCTCCAGGCACTTATTAAGCTGATTGAGTCTACAGGAGGCCACCCAAGTTGGGCTTTTAATTTTTTTTATCAGAAATATTTCCAGCAGTCTGAGGCAGCAACTGAATAAGTTTGATGTGAAGGTTTAGGGAAAAAAATAACGGCTTTATTTTTTTAATCACATAGGTACTTACCCAATTAAAAGTATACATTAACCTTGAAAATATGAAAAAGTACCTTTTTTAACGTCGCTTTCAACTTCATAGTCATATCACGACGAGGGTTTTTTACCCTCCATTCGCAGGAAACTCACAAACCAGCTACTCAAATTAACCTCACCCAGCCTGAGTGGGACCGGGCTTAGCCAGTATCAGAGGGTGCGACTGGTCACCCATTCAAGTCCTTACCTTGATGGACGTTGCTTAAATTCAGTGACCGGTGCTTTCAACGTTTTATCGACTGTGACTAAAGCAATATTAATCTCATATTTTATTCCTTACTTTCAGTTTCTGTTACAAAAATGGCTTGGTTCTTTTCTGTCAACCGAGAAAAAGCTGTACAAATGGTTGCGGCAGGTGAGTTATTAAATCCGAGATACGTATATTCTTCTTCTTTCACTTTGCCTTTTCCCGAATCTATTTGGAGTCGGCATTGTTCTACATCTACCTCATGCGGTTGAGGTTGGTTAATTGTGGTACATTTTTACGGCTAGATGCACTTCCTAATACCAACAATTCTATTTTATTTAACGTCCTGATTAGGACGGGGGTTTTACTCTCCATTCGCTGGGAATCGTACCAGCTACCCACATTAACCTCACCCAGCCTGGGTAGGGCCAGAAATAAATGAGATAAGTATATTACCAATCTTAAATTATTATAAAATGATTTTTTTATTTACATATGAGAGAACAATGACCAGAGCATCATGATGTGATTGAAAGTAGGTAATGTAATGTAGCATGCTGAATGAAAGACATATTGCTTCAGTGTCCTTAATATTACATAATCGATGATTCCACCAATGCCAAAGGCCGCTTTCCTTAGGATGTTTGATGAGCACCTTAGTTGAGAAGTACAGATAGTAATACATTTGAACATGGATATAAGAGAAAGATTTGAGTTCACACTGAAACATAATAATCAAAACAAAAAAATACTTCCGATTTCTAATGTATTGGAAATTTATCGGAAGTAATTGTAATGTTGTGATTCTATGTATTGTGTAACACATGAGAAAGATTACACATTCTTATTTGTTCCTCAGGGGGTGAGGGCTGTTTCCTGGTCCGTCCTTCCTCCTCCAGTGAGCCCCTGACCTTGACATTATGGTATGGTGGAAGGGCGTACAACATAGTCATAAGAAAACGGGAGGATAGCAAAATCGGATTGGGCACGCTCAAACCAAACGAAGTGGTACGTATGATTTTTTTAAAACAAGAACCTATACAAAGCTGCCGAGAGTAAAATTTAAAGTCTCGAACGACGTAGATATAGAGGCGTTGAGCAGCAACAACAAAAAAGTTTAAAAAAGTTTTCATATTTGTGTAAATAATTAAAAACTTCTGGTACTTGGGACTCGAACCACCGACCTCCAGGTTACAAGTCCTCCGCCTTATCGATCAAGCTACTGAGGTCGGTATTTTTTTTTTTTAAATAATTATAATTATAATGGACCCTTTTTTAATTTTGGTTTAACGTCGCTTTCAACTGCATGGTCATATCACGACGGGTGTGTTACCCTCCATTCGCAGGAAACTCACAAACCTGCTACCCACGTTAACCTCACCAGCCTGGCTCGTGGGTGCCAGCATCACGACCCCTTAAACAAAAAGGTGTCTCTGATCTACTAACTCCGATATAGTAGTCTCGGAGATTGATACGAGAGAGTAAAAACAGCGTGCTCGGAAACATCTTTCTCTGGGAGTACTACGAGAGAGTAAAAAAAGCGTGCTCGGAAACATCTTTCTCTGGGAGTACTGCGGGAATGGATAGAAACTCTCCCGGAGAATGTTTAACCAACTTACTCGGAACCTATCCCGGATCTATGCCCGAGCTAACTCGGGACAAGATCCAAGCTAACTCCAAGCTAACGTCCCGAGTACATGGTCTCGGAACGGTCTCCGAGGGCCTTGCCCTTTGGGGCAAATCCCAATGAAGCAAACGTAAATAAACAATATTTTTTCATGCTTCTCAAAATTTGTAAAGATGACCGCGAAAGGTAGAATTCGTGATAGCTTTTGTTTATTTTTTCCTACATGCAGTACATGCTTTTGTTGTTTGGTTAGAAACTAGGAAAAGGATAAAAATGTAATCTTCATATTCTGTAAGTATTCTAAAAACAAAGTTTTAGATTGCAAATGAAAAAATCCAACCCAACCCAGTCTAGGTGAGATTAATACAATAAAATTCTCTGTTTATCCTACTAGGATGAGACTAAAGAGTCCCTTTACTCTCCAAGTAGAATTGTTGGGATTAGGAAGGGCATTCAGTGGGTAAATATTATGTGCTACAACCAACCAACCATGAAATTGAACAATGCCAACAACAAGGAGAAAGTAATGTGTCATAAATGTATTTTGAATATTCCAGCTTGCAATCTCATTTATCCTACTGGTGATATAGCTGGTGCATGTATTGCTAAGGTCCAAGAAGCTTCTATTAAGAGGTTGGTGGGTACATGAATATAGAATTCAGTTTTCAAAACCCAAACCATTATTTAGCCCTATTATGTCAGACTGGTATTCTGGTCATTATTGACCCGTATTTAAATAAGCCGGAAAACTAATGTTTCAAAAGATTTCTTAAGACATTTTTCTATTACCAATAGCAAGACACTCTGTTATTGTATTTGGAGACAAAACAATGAAATACCACTGAGCTTTCTTCCCAATAAAAACATGAGATGGATTGTCAGCATGTCTCTATGATGTAGTTAAATGTGTTTTTTTTTTCAGATTGTAGCTACTACCAAAAAAGTGATCAGAACCCATAAACTAAAAAAAGCTGGAAAATCATCAGATTAAGGCCAATACTCAGATGGTCTCTCATCTAAGTTCTGCTATTTATGCTCATTAAAGCTATATATTAAAGAACTACAAAAACTCAAAGAAGAAAAATTGTTAACTGCAGTTGTTGTGGTGTCACACCAGTTTATTTCTCATTATTGTTTGTATTTTGTAACTGTTTACAGCTAGCTAAGGAATGGTATTTTTGAAGAGACTCTCTTACTTGTGGTTTTGAAAGCTTCATTATTTTGTGGTCACTAGTACAGTCCACTCTAAATAATTCCAACTCTTTATAAATAAAAAGTTTTTTTATGTCCTTCCAACTTGGAAATATCAAGAGTTAACTGTACTTAAAGCAGGGGCTGAACAAAGTCTCACCAAGGTCCAAGTTATTGGGAAACTACTTAATAGTATAGTATAGTATAGTACTATAGTAGTGCTTTATTTAGACTGTCGGCTCGAGACAGGAAGTCCCATTATGCTAACAGTTTAATATGTCAAGAAACTCTAAAACCCTTTTACCTCTATGTCTTTGGGGCTATGTTTTAGAAATAGAGAAAAAATATACCCACAGTACCCCATTAAGGTTGATTCACACACACCTGTGACATGACAGTGTCACGTCTATGACGTGATCCCTCCGGCAAGGAAATTCAGATTCTTGTAGGAATTTGAAGGGCCCTATTCCCACTCGCCCGGCAGGTGACCATGACAGTGCAAATAGTGCTTGTACTGTGATCTGGCACATTAATAACGGACAATATTTTTCACGGCCGGTGATTTTGATTTTACCAGTGTTTCTCTGCAATTACCAGTGTTTTCATGCAAGTGCACTGCCACTGCATGGTTGGAGCACTGACCAGTGTGAATAGCAATCACTGTGTTCACAGCCGGGATAATCACATTCTGGTTATGGAACTGCCATGTCACAGGTGTGTGTGAATCAACTTTTAAGGTTGCTTTTAAATCTTAACTCGCAAGTACTTGCACCAAAAAATATCATTCTCAGCTCTAACTCAATCATGTTTGGATCATTCCTTACAGAGGGTATCAAATTTTACAACAGCCTCCCTATTGATCTAAAATCCCTCCACCCTGAAATTCTTTAAAAGAAAAACTTTTTGATCTTATGTTGTATTCTTTTTCTGAGATTTCAGTGTGACCTGGCTACCATACAGTCTTATCACTATACCTCACCACTGTTTTTTTATTTATATAAATGTATGTATCATTCTCATCAATTAGTCAACATTTTCCTCTGTCTTTCTACCTTGTCATCCTTCTGCTATATCTCAATTCTTAGCATTTTTCTCCTCTTTTAATTATTTGTTTTTAAAATAAGTAAATATAAATATCTAAGTTAGTTTCAAGACTAGAATAAGAAATTGTGTACATGGTAATGTAATTAAACAATAAAAATAAAAATATTATTATTATAAAAAGTTGGCATTAAAGTACAGCACTCACATTATCAACCTTTATTTTTGTTTTTTCTTTTTGTTGGTCTTCTTAATTATTTTGTTATAAATTGTTGAGTTATTTGTTTTGTTAAAAAAATTAAGTATGAATAAATAAAGACAGAAATAAAGGATTTTTTACATTAAAAAAGTAAATGTAAAAAATGTTTTCTTTTTCAAACATTAAGCTTAGAGTAAGTTCAGAAAGAGGTTGAAATTAATCAAACATTTAGTTTGACTAGGACGTAAATCCAGTCTGGATAAATTGTTTTCTTTATTAAGTCAAAATCAAAGATTTATTTTAAGTCTCTATTTCACATCAAAATCAAGTCTGTATTATGATAGTAAATTTCTTATTGATAAAAAGCATTATCATATTTTAGTGTCTTTTAATTTTATTAACTTCATATGATTAGGTAAATTGTTTATTTTGTTGCACAAATCTTATTGATCTTGTGGTAGGACTTTATGTAGGACATTATTGTTTATTTTCTTTTTTTACTTATTTATTTTGTCATTTGTTTGTTTTTTTCTTATTACTTCCGAGAAATTTCTAAGATTAGAAATCGGAAGTATTGTGTTCGTTTTTGTAAAAAAAAATATTTTTTTGCTCCGATTTCAATTTTTTTTCATATTTCTGGACGTTTCATAACCTACTGAGTAAATTTGGTTTTGTGTCCGTCTGTCGGTCTGTCTGTTAAAACGATTCCTTGTAACGCGCAAATCTCGGAAACTACTTGACCGATTTTGATGAAATTTTGCACACATCTAGGAGACATTCTGTAGATGGTGCTAGTATGAATTCATCGAATTCATACTAGCGGTTCTGGGTGAAAGAGACCATGCGCCTGACCACTAACTTTTTACTTAAACGCTTATATCTCGTGAACGGTACACCCGATTTCGATGAAATTTTGTAAAAATATGTATATTATTGTTTTACATAGGTTATTTATATTTATTTTTAAATTAATTATAGTTTGACTCTGATATTTAAGAAAATCCGAAATTTTGGACAAAAAAGTAAAAAAATAAGGACCACGACTTGCCAATACAGAATTTTTTGTAGAATTTAGAATGTAGAAAAAACGATATTCTACCATATAAAACAAATTTGAAGAAAATCGGTTGAGCCGTTTTGGAGATACAAGTAATTTTCTATAAAATCTCAAAATTGGCACGTGTTTACAATGTGAAGCAATCACGAGGAAGTATTGTGTCTATAATTGGCAGTGTTTTTTATACTGTTACCATTGTACTCTGTCCTAATAAAGCATAATAAAAAAAAAGTCATCACATCTGATTTAGACAAATCTTTGTATGTATACACGTATATTAGTGTTTTACATAGGCCATTTGTAATTATTTTTAAATAAATTATGATTTAAGTTTCTAATAATAGAAATTGGAAGTATTGTGTTACCCCCCCCCCCCCCCCCCCCCCAGCCATAATCCTGGCTATGCCCATGAGCTGTGTTATTGTGTGGTCACTAATATACCTTTAATTATTAGTTTTAGGGCTCATGATTTTAATCAAGTACTCAGGTCCTTGAGTATCAAACAAAAAATTACTCAATTAGTGAAAATTACTTGATTATTTGAGCATTCAAGGCTGGTGGTGGTAAGGTTCAATAGAGGTATAGTTGCCATGGATACAAAAGAAACTTTTAAATTTTTCAACCTTCACAAAGAAAATGTAAAGCCAGTATCAGTGGAATACACCAGTTCTTGAACTGTCATTGAAGTGTGTTATGGTTGTTTTTGTTGTTGAAAACAGTTTTTTTTCTTGAAGAATAAATTTAATATAATTATCTTGAAAGCTGTTGGGAAGTTTTTCAAAGTAGGATAAATTATCAAATTTTATTTGCTTCAATTTCAGTAGGTACATATAATGATATTAAAATAATGAATAATTCTTGAGATATGAGTGAGAATTCAAGAATAGGACCTACTTTTACCCCCTTTCAATGTCATGTCAGGACTGTAGTATGTTTACTAGCTCACCCCTTTCCTAAACAAGTACCAGAAGTAATTGGCTCTGTCACCTATCACGCACTTACAACTTATTCCTGTACTGGCCTACAACCTAATGCCTGTTGAAAGTTAAATAACTAAGCAAATATAACAGTATTCATGAAATGAATATAACAGCTCTCAAATATAACAGCTCTCATGAAATGAAAGTTATTTATTTTAAACAAAAATTTCTTCTTTCTCTTTATGAACTGAGAGGGATCCTAACATGGAGGTTGCATTATTATTATACAATGCTTTGTTAGGTGTAAATGGACATTATGTACATACAAATAAATATTTTAACAATTAAAAAAAATGGAAACAATATATATAAATATACAATAAAAAATGAAAAAGAATAGAAAATATATAAAAAACAAGTCCTAACTAAGGGGCGGGGTTATTACCTATGGCAAACTCTTCCACCCAACCCTTTTGTCTCTCTGCATTGAGACAATCTTCAGCGGAGATACCATCCAGCTGTAGCTGTTGTGGTGCCTGTTATATTTTTTAGTCACTCACATATGGTTTTTATGAATCTTGATTTCTTTGCACCATGGGCCATTGCACAAAGAAGCACTAATTCTACTAATAAAATTTGGAGAAAAATTACAATGGCTGAGAATCCACATCAAAATAATGTAGATTTTTCTAAAATGTATCCCTGCAAAATGTAGATTTTTCTATATAATTATATATATCTTCAGGAACATTTTTTAGACTGTATTAATTACAAGCGGGCTGTTGCCCGCTTTGCGGGCCGAGGCATGGCCATGAAAGCAAAAAATCCTTTTTTGCCAATGGCAGGTGTTGTAGTGGGAGTTTCGAAAAATCCCGTCTTATTGCACATCTAGACTATAAGACAAAGCTACCTACCAAATTTCAGCTTCCTAGGACTTACGGTTTGGGCTGTAGAGCGATGATCAGTCAGTGAGTGGTCAGTGACTTTGACATTTATATATTAAGATTAACAAGGATATTATTGATCAGATTGCCCTTTGATGCACAAGGTTTGGCAATTGATTTAAATAGTAAGGTGTTGTACACAAAAGGTGAAGTGACTGAGAATTTTCTATTAGCAAATTTGAAGCACAGTGTACCCATGATGTACTATCAGTCTAGCTGGGGGATGTTAAACAGGGAGAAGACTAGTATCTTGCTTGAGGACTATAAACAGAGAACTGACTAGCCAACCCTTTCAAGCCAGGCTAGCTTGCAGTTCCTACCTATAGGTTTTTGTAAAGAAAAAGTCCAAGTCTACAAGATGGTTGATCAGATCACACATAGAATTATGTGGTTAAGAACTAGCAAACTTTGAAATGATACCATCATTCCCCCCTTCATCTGTATCAAAGCGGGCCGAAGTGCCAGCATCACGAAGTCTTCACCTCGCTGGACGTTGCTTAACTTTGGTGATCCTACGAGTACTGGTGTATTTGTCTTCTTTTAATGATTTTTTTTCTCAAAATTTCCCGCTTTAGAATATTCTTCTCTGTATTACTCCTGGAAAAAAAAATATAAGCAATAAGCATTACATTTCTTTCTCGCCAAAATGCATTCAACCTTCCTGTTACGCAATGCGCTAAACACTTTACACGATTAACGAGTTAAAAAACAATACTTTCTATACATAAATATACTTTTTAGGTAATGAATAGTGGGCAGTAAAGCTTTACATTTCGCTAGCCTTCTTTACTCTACACGTATAAATAAAAATATTCATAGAACAATTCATTAATGTGTAGATAGCTATGGTTTAGGTTGGGAGAAGGCAACTTGAGGTGGGAATCAAGCCGAGATTGACCAAATCTTTTTTGTCTAATAGCCAAAATAATACATACTTACTAAAAGTAATACAATTCAAAATTTTACTATCTGAGTGGCTGTGGCTCATGACCTGCACCATGAAAACAGGAGAAAACATATTTTTAAGAAATCAACAATTATCATCTTTGGAAGATTTAAGTAGAGACAGCTGTTATTTATGTTATTATTTTTATGTCACAAGATGTAGTGGGTAACATCGACATTACGAGAACTATTGCTAATATCTCCAACCAACCGTCATATTTATTCCAAGCAATCAATCTCGTAATGCCGCCACTGATTGTTGTGGACTTGTCCTCACGAGACTATTTATAGTCTCTAGGGTGGACAGAGTAGGTACAGGGCCGAAAATGTTTCTAACCCGAGTCACCTGGAGTGCAAGCCGAGCATGCTATTTTGGCCAAGGTGACTATTTAGGAAGCAATTATATTGCTGAGTCTTTCAATTTGTATGGAAGATCGACATATGTACGAAACAGTTGATTGTTAGAGGTCTCGTGACCAACCCCTCGACAAAACCAACCCTATTATTTTGTTATGATAACTTTATCTCAAAGATAAGAGCACTCCGCTTAACATGTGGTAGGTCCCGGGTTTGATCCCTAGAATCTACAAAAAAATTGTATTCATAATAACTAGGTACTTTTTTGCATAAGAGACCATCCGATCCACTCGTCAACAGCACATAAATTAAATACAATACTCGATTTATTCTGCAAGAATGAGACTGAAGAGTCCCTTTACTCTCACAGTCTAAAGGGAAGTATTGTGTCTCTTCTCGTCCATCAGTCGGGAGGCATACCTACTATGGAGTGGTCAGGCTACAACATAGACCTCAAACGTATGCAGTCAGGAGCTACTCTTCTCACTCTTTATAGCAATGAAATAAAAAAAAAATACGCTGGGGAAACTTTCAAAGCAACCTGTAGCGTGCGGCCACTCAAGCCAGAATGCAACTGATCTAATCAGTGATGGAGAAAGGCTTGCGATTTTGAGAAAACAATAGGCTGTAGTAATCATAAAATCAATCACGGAGCAAGGTCGCACGCCGCAGGTTGCTTTGGAAGTTGCCTCAGTGTAAATGCTTTTTAATAATCTTAACATTGAAGGCTGGTTTCACCAGCGTCAGTTGAATGCACCAGTTCTCGTAGGAGCACCGAAGTTAAGCAACACCTAGCGAGGTGAAGACTTCGTGATACTAGCATTCCGGCCCAATCCAGGCTGGGTGAGCTTAATGAGGGTAGCAGGTTTGTAAGTTTCCAGCGAATGGAAGTACTCTTATACAGGGTGAGTTATTTTAACTCTTTGACTGCCAGAGCTAATCTTGACATGTTTCCTACCCGGCCAAACCAAATACGTGTACACTTCCCCTAAGTGTACTGGCACAACTCGAGTTGTGCCATGGCCGGGTGGGAAAGTGTACTGGCACAACTCGAGTTGTGCCATGGCAGTCAAAGAGTTAAGTTATGCAGTGATTTCCTTGGCCTCTGTTAGTATTCCTGAAATTGTATTCAGAGAGCATTTTCATTGCTCATGGTGACATCAAACTGATCAATCCAGAAAATCTCTGAATAAAACTACACTGAGAAAAATAAATGAACTTTTTCCAGTTTGAAGAATTTGTGTGTTTTGGCAAGAATTCTACACTTCCTTTCATCAAAAACTTCACTACTCAAATTTCCAATGACTATAACACAGGCATCGACCGGCGAATTGGTATCAGGACATTCTATTTTCATCAATAAAATTGATAGTATTGTAGAGAAAAAGAAATGAAAAACAGAAAAGTGAAGAAAAAAAATATCACAAAAAGTAAACAAAATAACAATAAAGGTAGAAATCGCGAAGGACAATATGTAAAATATTGATAAACTACACATTTTAACAGTTTGAGAAACCCTGGCGGCCATCTTTCTTTTTGATCCAATGGTATTTGCCCCAAAGATCCTCACTCGGTCTCCGAACGAGATCCAATACCCTGTGGCAACACCGCAATGCGCCTGGCTCCATATCTTAAGAGCGTGCACGCATTTTGTTTTTAATTTTTAAAGTTCTTTGTTTTATGCGACGTTAAACATAAATTAAAAAAAATCTCCTGTAGGTAAATGTTGTAATCTTTTTAAAAGTCGTAAGTTGTTTTATCATATCATAATAGGTGTAATGTGTAATCTTTTTATAGTTTCTTCTTTTGCAAAAGTGTTTGGTTTTCACAGACATACCCTTGTGTTAGTATCTATTGATTGCAATCAATAGATACTACTACTAAAATAATTATGATCTATGGAGGAAATCCACATGATATTTTCCACCTATTTACATGTATTGTGCATCCAATCCAACATAGCTTCAACCTGAAGAAACCTATTGAAGCTGCCTCCCTCCTCAAACATATTGAACCTGACATGGGATAAGTGAAAGTGACTACAAATTGATGATTTACACAAAATAATTATATCTAACAATTTCTGATAAAAGTCCAACAAGTTGACTCTTCTAAAGTTCCTACATCATAGTTTTAGGGTGTAACTAAAAAGAAATTTTTCTCTACTTTAAAAAGTTTACTGTTCTAAAGTGTACCAATTTCCATATGGAAATTGGTACACTTTAGAACAGTAAACTTTTTAAAATCATAAGTGAGTTTTACAGTTTTACACTCCAATTAGTGGGGTAAGCAATATCTAAACAATATCTTACATTTTACATTTTTTTATAGTCAAACCAGGATATGTATGTGGAAATGCTGGAGATTAACCTGTTCCAGATATTCCACTTAATCAGAATCACACTCTTAACAGGTGTCTGACTGGGGGATTTTAAACAGGGAAAAGACCAGTGTTTTGCTAGACAACTATGAACAGAGAACTGACTAGCTAAAGGCTTTTTAATAGGTTCACATTATTGAAGATTTGACTATACTGTTCCATAATCAATAGATCCTGTGTTCAATTCACAGTTTTTTTTCTTTCAAACAGCAATTCTGTTCCCTTTAAAAATGAGGCATTTCTAGCCCTTATCAGGCTAAGTGAGGTTAATGTGGGAAGCTGGGACTATTCCCAGTAAATTCAGTATACAACCCCCATTTTTATTTTAAATAAATAAATCTGTTCTCCGAAGATGTGAGGCTGGTATATCTAGCCCTACTCAGGCTGAGTGAGGTGAATGTGGGTATCTGGTACTGTTCCCATTAAATTCAGAATGAAATTCCCATCCTCACTATCTCAAATCAGGACAGGGGTTTTTCATGAACCAGCTATAACATAAAAAAAAAAAATATTGTAAGTTTAGAAGAAGTATTAAATGTTGCAAATTTAGACAGTTTTTTTACTTGTAATAAGTACATTTTTTACTATAATGTGTTCATTAATTTTAATTTTTAAAACAGTAGCTTGCATTATTCAGGATTTGACTACTCCCCGTAATCTAAAGATTTTGGTTCATTTTTGTTGTTGTGAAACAGATAATTCTCCTTCTTTAGAAAATATGAGGCTGACATGTGTATATACACAGCCTTTATCAGGCTGGGTGAGGTTAATGTGGCTACCTGGTACTATTCCCAGTAAATTCAGAATAAAATGGCCCAACCCAGGCTCGGTGAGCTTAATGTGGGTAACAGGTTTGTGAGTTTCCTGCAAATGAGGGTAAAACCTTGGTCATGATATGACTATGCAATTGAGGTTAAACCCACTTTAATCAAACAAAAAAAAATCTGGAAGACTGTTCTTTTTTTATGAATGCCATATTATAGTCAAAATTCTCTCTGGGTTCTATTTCCTAATTTCATCTTTAATAATCTCAACTTCTGTTCTGGTATTCTTTGTCTTCAGGCAGCCTGCTGCTGGGCAGAAAGATGGCATTTCAGCACATCTCTCTCTTAATTACCTATATGTATAATAGATTTAGATTAATTAAGTCCACTTGGCTTAATTTATCTGCTGATTCTATGTATTATATTCTGTTTGTTTCATGTTTTTGTTTGTTACATATTTTTGCTTTTAATTCTTTTACCATGAAAATGGAAAAATATAAAACTGAAAAACACAAATTGTCTTCTTATTTATTAATGTTAGCATTTCATCAACAGCTTTTCATCATTGTAGAACCAAATTGCCTTGAAATAGTATATTTTCATCAAATCCAAATTAATTTTAAAAATTTCCTGTGAAATCACAATTTTCAATTTTTTCCGGGCAATGGCGGTGGTATGAAATTCAATATGGAGCCCCTTAATTATTAAGTAGGTATTCAATTACCAAAACCTTGTAAAAATAAGCTTAATAAAATGCTCAGGGGGAGGAAATAGTAAGCTTATAAAAGTGTTTCTAAAATGTTAAGCCTTGTCAAAATAAGCTTTATAAAATGTTTGAATCTTGTCAAAATAAGTGTTTTTAAAATCTTTTTAAACACTTTCTGTGGCCGTCTGGGTAGTCTGCTGTGACTAAAGATAGAGATACTTTTAAGATGTGAACTTATGTGATACTTTTATTTTCATGTCAATTTTTTTTCTAATGTTTCTAAATTGATTGCATAAATATATTGATACCTTAGATTCCTTGGGTCAAATAAGCATGGATTATCTCTATCAACTAGGGGTCAGAAATGGACCCTAACTGAGTTAGAACTGACTTAAACTCGAAAAATTAATATTAAAAATTGAATTCGTATCCAATGTCCTATACATATGTCCTAACTAAAGGGCGGGGTTATTGGTTATTGCCTATGGCAATCTCTTTATTCCAATTGTTTCTAGTCTCTTATTGGGATTTTTCATTCTTTAAGGTGTATTCTTCTTTTTTTTTGTTTTGTTCTTAATTATTTTATTTTAAATTTCACAATAAAAAAAATGTTCTATTATAAAAATGTGTCGTATTATTTTTAGGTGGTTTTACAGCTAAAATTCCCAGGGTATTTAAAACGGTCTGTGGTCTAGAAGAGACAGTCCCCGAGAATGTTCTCGGAGACGGTTCCGAGAAGGCTCGGAGACAGTCCCCGAGAATGTTCTCGGAGACGGTTCCGAGAAGGCTCGGAGACGGTCCCCGAGAATGATCTCGGAGACAGTTCCCGAGACCGATCTTGGAGCAATCTCGAGCACCAGCAATCGACGCTACGGTGCGGACGTAGACTGTCCCGTAGCAGTCTCCGAACGGTCTCCTAGGTGTCTCCGATATCATTTTTTGGGATCCGAGACAGGACGATACAATCTCGTTCCTAGATCTCGGAGATGGTTCCGAGACTGTTTTTTGTTTAAGGGGGAAGTATTCACCTCGCTGGACGTTGCTTAACTTTGGTGATCCTATGAGAACCGATGCATTCAACGCGCCATCGATGCTGGCATAGACCCTTTAGTCAAGTAGAGAATAGTAGCGAGTTCAATAATCACACAAGTATTTTTCCTGAAAGATTCGTTTCATGTTGGCCAAATTATATGCAAAGTTATTTTAATTGGCCACATAAAGAATTCAAATTTTTCATTCAAAGTTATTTTAACTCCAACAAACATCACAACACAACAAAATTAAGAGTATACCCAAGAACTACATTAATAAGTTACACTGATTGTCAAAATTTTCGTTGCTGACACTGCTGTTCAAAATTTTCCTTGCTGATGTTCAAAATTCTACTTGCTGATCAAAATTTTCCTTGCTGATGTTCAAAATTCTATTTGCTGATGATGAGAATTCTTCTTGTGATGTTCCAAATTCAACTTGCTGATGTTCTAAATTCAACTTGCTGATCAAAATTTTCCTTGCTGATGTTCAAAATTCTACGTGCTGATACTCAAAATTCTACTTGCTCATGTTCGAAATTCTACGTGTTGATGTTCAAAATTCCACGTGCTGATGTTCAAAATTCTACGTGCTGATGCTCAAATTCTCCTTACTGATGTTCAAAATTCTACGTGCAGATGTTCAAAATTCTATTTGCTGATGATCAAAATTCTTCGTGCTGATGTTCAAAATTCAACTTGCTGATGTTCAAAATTCAACTTGCTAATGTTCAAAATTCTACTTGCTGATGTTCAAAATTCTATTTGCTGATGATCAAAATTCTTCGTGCTGATGTTCAAAATTCAACTTGCTGATGTTCAAAATTCAACTTGCTAATGTTCAAAATTCTACTTGCTGATGTTCAAAATTCCACGTGCTGATACTCAAAATTCTACTTGCTCATGTTCAAAATTCTACGTCCTGATACTCAAAATTCTATTTGCTCATGTTCAAAATTCTTCTTGCTGATCTTTAAAATTCGTCTTGCTCATGTTCAAAATTCCACGTGCTGATGCTCAAAATTCTCCTTGCTGATACTCAAAATTCCACTTGCCGATGTTCAAAATTCTACGTCCTGATGCTCAAAATTCTACTTGCTGATACTCAAAATTCTACGTGCTGATGTTCAAAATTCTACTTGCTGATACCCAAAATTCTACGTCCTGATGCTCAAAATTCTACTTGCTGATACTCAAAATTCTACGTGCTGATGCTCAAAATTCTACTTGCTGATACTCGAAATTCTACGTCCTGATGCTCAAAATTCTACTTGCTGATACTCAAAATTCTAGGTGCTGATGTTCAAAATTCTTCTTGCTGATGTTCAAAATTCGACGTGCTGATGCTCAAAATTCTCCTTGCTGATACTCAAAATTCCACGTGCTGATGTTCAAAATTTCACGTGCCGGTGTTCAAAATTAAAAGTTTTCAAAATTAGATGTTATGATGACACTGCTTGCCAAACACCACAACACTAGTATCAAAATTCACAGCAAACAAGAAATTCATGAGAAAGAAGATTCCACAAAGATCCCCTGGTTCCCCAACACCCAGAAACATCATTCCAGATGGCGACATTTGCTTCTGGTGGAAATGTGGTGAAGGATGGGAAGCAATCTAGAATCTCCTGGATGCATACCTTTCCAGTACTCCCACCCACCCCACTCTTCCTGATGGAAAGTGAAGTCAAGAAAATAATGGCGTACCTAGCCCAAAGAATCCAAACTTTGCTGAAAACAAAGTCTTCTGAAAGCTGTATTTCCAATCCCGGCAGATTCTTTCACTCGGAATTGGCATTTGCCGGTTAATAAAACATCCTTGGTACTGAAAAATAATTTATAAGAAAACACAAAAAAAAATTAAAAAAAATAAATAAAAAAACCAACAAAAAAAAGGCACTAGAAACAATATCAATACATCCTTCAAAATCAAAATTCACAGCAAACAAGAAATTTACGAGAAATAAGATTTCACAAAGATCCCCAACAACCAAAAACATCATTCCAGATGGCGGCATTTGCTTCTGGTGGAAATGTGGTGAAGGATGGGAAGCAATCTAGAATCTCCTGGACGCATACCTTTCCAGTACTTCCACCCACCCCACTCTTCCTGAAAGTGAAGTCAAGAAAATAATGGCGTACCTAGCCCAAAGAATCCAAACTTTGCTGAAAACAAAGTCTTCTGAGAGCTGTAGTTCCAATCCCGGCAGATTCTTTGACTCGTAATTGGCATTTGCCAACTAAATAAAACATCCTAGGTACAGAAATCCTTGTGTTTTTATTATTTCTTAACAGATCTTAGCCTCATACTCCTTTCTTTTTTTTCAATATGTCTTATACTTTATTTTGTACAGTATATGTAAACTTAACCCAAAAAATTAACATAGGTATATACCCCTCGTCGAAAGTTTTAGACACCTGGTCTAAAACTTGTGTTGACTGAGGGGGACTTGTGTTGACTGAGAGGGTGTGTGTGACTGGGGGGGTATTTCTTACATGCATATTATCTCGAAACGTTCCATCTAGGTATATTACGGGTCGATTCATAAAATCTCTCCACTATTGTCTGTCTTTGAAAGCTTCTTCCCGTTCTACATCTTGCCAGTGGAAACTTACAAGTGTAATGCCATCTCTGACCATGTCTGTTTACCTCTTTCTATGTCTTCCTTGGGGTCTAGTTTCATTTAGTTGTAGATCAAACATTTTCTTTGATATTCGTTCTTGGTCCATTCTTCTCATGTGAACATACCATTTCAACCTACTTGTTCTTAACTTTTCTAGAGGATATTCTACTTTTCTTTTGGTCAAAGGCAGGAATTTTTTTTTTATATTATGTTTCTAATAGTGGCCCGCGGACTTTTCCGGAAAAGAAATATGGCCCAGAGACTGAAAAAGTTTGAAAACCCCTGCTTTAGTGGAATTTAACTACTAGGCGAGGTTAATGCTTTGATCATTTTCTACCACCTAACCTACGTGTCATACAATTAGTTGATATAATGTGACTTTTAGGAGTCTTTTGGGGCATAACATTTGTTTCCTTTTTGTGCCTCTGTTGATGATGTCAAGGCGGTATCACATCATTTACCTAATTATATGTATTTTATTGTTAGACACAAAACTGGCACATAAACACGAACTAAGAGAACAACCTTTTTTCAAAGAGCATCACGTTACCTAAAACTCATTCTTTGTATAGGTGTTCTTCACACCTCGGCCGAGGTGTTTGATTTTCAAAGAGCATCACGTTACCTAAAATAAAAAAATAATTTATATTTTGTATGTGGTTAAAATAAATACATTTTTTATGTTACAGGTATTCAACACGGTGGAAGAACTAGTCAACTACTATCAGAGAAAGGAACTGATCCTGTACAGTGATGGTCAGATAACTGGGCGTACCAAATTGGCCGGGTTTCCCATGTGACGTTACCGCACGACACAAAACAAAAACCTCCTTTCAATTATTGCATTAATATTAATTATTTTGATACACATTTTTTCGCAGTATTCTTTATGTGTTGTACTGTTGTTAAATATAAAAACACATTATCTATCTTTCAGAATATGAAAGAAAAACTATTGTAATACGTTCGACAATGGTTCGACATATAAATCGGTTATAACCGACATAGGATCGAAGATATTTGTTTACCATAAGCTACGACGGGATGAATTTTTATAAAGGACTGAAACTAATAAGGTTATCATAATGATTGTTATATTTACATGTGATCACAACCACTTAAATTCGCCATACATTGGGACTATTATATGGAACCACCGACCTCCTCGCTACGAGTCTATTGCCATAACTATTTTGAGACTCTGTGAGGTTGAGACTCAGTAAAAATTATTTTACCTCACGCCAGAAATTTCATATAAATGTACCTACATATTTTCAAAATAAACCATACAATTCTTATAGTTAAGTTATATAAATTATGTAATCTACTATGTAAAATATTAATTAAAAACACTTTATTTCTTCATTTAAATATACCTATATATTTTATTTCCACTGAGGCGTTAGAACATTGACTTTTCTCAGCAATAAGCATGTAAAGAAAGGAAACAATACAAGCTTGTGCCCAGAATAGGTACAAACTTGTATTATGGTATGTGTACCATAGGTACAAATATTTTCTGAAACCCACATAGCGTAAACAACAGGGGGGGGGGTCACCTTTTTAGGAGAAGATCGACTTTTGGACTCCCGTCCCTGTGTTAATTAATCTATGAGAGCAGTAGTCACTGTGGCAGAGCGAGTTAGCGCGCTAGGCATTGCACACATGGTGACCTGGGTTCGATTCCCAGCGGGGGAGGATTTTTTCTGCTCTGTACTTGGATGTTCGGGGGTCCACTCATACCTCGTGAGGAAAAATGAGTAGCTGCTTTAATGTGAAGCAGCGACCAGTGGCAGAATCTTAGGCAAAAAAAATAATACAAGATATTGTAAATTAAAGTGGTAAAGTCCTATGATTCTGCGCTACCCACTAAAATTGTGACATAATAACACAAAGAAAAAGCATTATTATTATTTATTATTAATCTATGAGAGCGAAATAATAACAAAAAAAAGTACGGAAAATGCAATAATCTAGAAATTTTTGTGACCAAAAAGGGCTCCGCGATCGACCGGTTGGCCCGTCCTTGGTATACCTACCTACGGTAATCTCCCCACTCAGCAAACGACATGACATGTTCTATTATGACTTATAGTTTTAACGCAATAATTAATAGATTTAATCGCATCCGACTAGCTTCAAGTTATTACAGATTAGACAAGCTGTCGCGACTTCGGTAAAATCACTTCTTTTATGCATAGATATTCTCTATCTATGCTTTTACGGACTTTCGGAAAAAATAGCACAGACTTTTAAGAGAAATCCGAACAGATTTCTATGATTTTGCACAGACTTGTGTGAATTTCACAGATTTCCAAAGTGAACCGGATTTTCTAAAATGCGGATCTGTGCATGGTTTAGCGCGAATTTATAATTTTTTCAAAATGTCGAAATGATAAGATTTTTTGCCTTTATTCCAGGCCTAAGTTTATTCTATTATTAAAAAATTAAAGTTTCACAGTACTTACCTATTATTGAATCTTTCCAATTCAAGGAGTAAAGACTTATGGTTGGTGATTGTGGAAAGAGAACGACTCAAGGCACTAGGCAGGGGCTATCGATTGTAATTTTTTGATTGGGAGTATGAACAACTTCATCAGGACATCACTATCAATTTTCAGTAAACCTTTACAGGTAATTTTTTTTGGTGGTGGGGATCGTATTAACTTCTCGCTCATTAGAGCAGAGGCATACCATAGCGTGTAGAATTAACAAGTGTGGAAACCACCCCCCACCAGCCTACATTGTGGCATCCTCAGCACTAGTATCACAAAGGAGTCTCCTTTCCTCGTCCCTCACAAAATTTCCTCCCAAATGTAAACATAAACTTAAATAGATCATGAAAAATGTTCTACTCCTTTGCAATGGTGTCGTGCTATGTGGAGTTTCCATGAAACTGGAGTTTGTTACCTCACTTCTTAATTCTACACACTATGGGCGTATTATGGGATGTGCTGTATACAACACAGACAACAAGCATCTATAGTAGCTGCTGATTCATGGTTACAACATAAAAAGGCTGTGAAACACTCATTTTTAAAAAAAAATAAAAATATATATATACCTATTTATATTGGTTTTGGTCTTGCTCTTTTTATCCAATACAGTTTGATCTAAGAAATAGCTATTTTAAAATGTGAATCTAGTTAGATTATTCTAGGATAATTTTTTCAGAACTACCAACAGTAAAGAACCATAAAGTTGGGACATGGGACACAAACAATTGCCATGTTTGCTTGGTCTCTGGCATGATTAAAGAGCTAGTCCCTTCAGAACACCGAAGTTAAGCGACATCCAGCGAAGTTAAGACTTGGATGGGTGACCATTCAAATTCTAATTCTCGTGACGCTGGCTTTTCCCGGCCCCACTCAGGCTGGGTGAGGTCAATGTGAGTAGCAGGTTTGTGAGTTTCCTGCGAATGGAGGGTAAAACCCCCGTCGTGATATGACCATGGAAGTTGAAAGCGACGTTAAACCCCACTTGAAAAAAAAAAGAGCTAGTTTTACTTCCGTAAAATTTCCAATACTATTGTGTATTGTATTGTGTTCTTTTTGTAAAAAAAAATATTTTTTCTCTACTAGCATTTTACATAGTAATTTTTAGTTGAATAATTTATACTTGAGCCTTGATATTTAAGAAACTGTGAAATTTGGACTAAAAATTGCAAAAATAAGGTCTATGAATTACCAATACAGAATTTTATATAGGATCTAGAATGTTTTTTAAAAAAAACAGTAATCTTCCATATGAAAAAGAAATTTGAAAAAAATCATCTAAGGGGTTAGGTACAACTAATTTTAGGTACGAGTATGTACATATGTCTTTGGGCATTTTATCACAACAATTCAAGACCTCACTTGGCAAATGCTACAAAATAACTCCTGGACTCATAAAGATGGGATGTTTTGAACCACCCAGCACATTTTCCTGACCTGGCACTTTCAGATAACCACTTGGTCACCACCCTGTTTTGGAGATACAAATGATCTAGTATAAAATCTTGCAATTGTATACAATGTGAACCAATCATGAGGAAGTATTGTGTCCATAATTGGCAGTGAATTTATTGTGTGTATGCTTATCCCAACATTGGTGACCAACTCAAATAACATTTACACACCAATCCATGTTTTTCAGATCTGTGTGCCACATATCAGAGATTTACTGATTATCCATGTACATTGTACATAGTTGAAACTCAATGACCATTGCAATAGGTTTTTGGTCTAATTTTTGTTCAAGTTATTTTAGTAATCTAGTACTCTCGGCTTGCACATAGACTATGTGGACAGATTTTACTCTCTACTTTGTGTGTCCAGGAACCATATATGTAGATGTGCTCCAAGTTTCATGTGAACCTTTGTTTTCTAGGTACCTATAATTGACTCTCATTGAATCCATGAGAATAACTGCAATAATGTTATTTCTGGGTCAAACAATGTTGTGTAAAAAAAATCTTGTGTAATATGTATGTATGGTTTAATTTGTGGTGAAGCTCAAGGCCTCTTCACAATTTCTCTTGTGTTAATATATACCAATCTATTTTTCCAGCCAACTTTGTTTTCTCAACAAGTAAGAAATAAATGGGTTGACTTTCGAATGAAGAAAGATGCCAGAAAAAGGCGGACAGTTGAAGATCATGGAGCTAATAAAATGAGATTGAACATAATGAGAAGAAACAGAATTTTACCTATGGAATTGCAGGTAATTATTAATTTTCATGATAAGGTTGTTATTTAAATGACAGCTAAGAAACTGATGACTAATTTTAGGTATGTATGTCTTTGGGCATGATATCACAACAATTCCAGACCTCACTTGAGAAATGCTACAAAGCAACTCCTGCACTCATAAAGATGGGATGTTTTGAACCACCCAGCACATTTTCCTAACCTGGCACCTTCAGATAACCACTTGGTCACCACCCTGAAGATACACATGAGTTGAAAAAAGTTTCAGCTCAGATTTAATCTGTTTTGGTTTTATATCCTTCAAATAGAAAAATAGACAGTTACAGCACATAACTCAATTTTTCCATTTTCCAAAACTAAAAAAAAAAAAAAAAAAATACTAAGTGGAGCAGCTTACATAAATTAATATTATTCAGTTCTTACTCCAATCAAGAGTGTTAGGGTAGTGTACTATGTATGTACATGTTTTTGATGGGTGTCTGATTTATGGCATTGGTTTCATTTAAATCCTTTCTTCTACTATGCTTAATCTCAGTAGAAAAAAATCCATATAAATACAATAATTCTAACTCTTGAGTGGATTTGTTCTCTCTCATAGTATATAGGATAAAGTACCCTACTTATTCTTATTTAGTTGTATTTTTTTTTTTTCCAGGAAGCAGCATTTGAAGATGTCAAAGCTCAGCCCAGGGATTCTTCAGAGAGACGTCTTCAAGGTCGTTGTGTTTTAACATCTCGTCCCAGAGGTGTTGTGTTTAGGTGGAGGCTTAGTAGAATAGTATTCAGACACTTGGCTGATTATAACAAACTGTCAGGCGTTCAAAGAGCCATGTGGTAAATTTAGTGTTATTGAAGTCCTAGTAAAAACTTCTACTGAATTTGTAGTTGTCTAGAGATGGCCTTAAATAACATATTCTCATTTTAACTGACCATTCTGATGTTAAGAGTGATCTTTCAGAACATAGTAGAATTATTGTACTACACAAGTATAAAGGTGAACCTTTTGACCCAATAAATAATACAAACATAACCAAATCTATTTATCTCAATTCTTTATTCAATCATAGTTTATTGGTTTATAAAATGTATCAGAAAAGTTCTTTCATGTATCAAGTAATAAATAATGTATTTACATTGATTGAAGTGCAATGTTCTTCATCTAGTATTTTGACTTATATCATTATCTAATAAACTTATTCCCATTTTACACAGAATAATACAGAGGTATAAAAATTTCTCCTCTTTGATGTACCCTTGTACAAAAGTTAAAGAAAACAAAACAAAAAAATATATCCATTACAATGACTGACAAACAAGTGTTAATAAGACAAAGCAAACTTTTCCTGACCATGAAAATAATTATATTACCAAATATAATAAAAATATTGTCTTATTTATACCACCTGATTAAGACTATTATTCCAGCAGTAAGCCCAAGATATATTATGTGGTTAAAATTTCAGATGGGAGGACAGCTTGTCATATCCTGGATGGTCTTCAAATCCACAACCAATGAATTTAAAATATCACTTTTAGCACTGAGCTACAGGGACAGAATATAATGATAAAAGCCTGTTATAGATACTACCTACATTTTGAATATTAATGAGACAATTAATCAACAAGCCAACATCTGGCAATACAATAAATTATATAATATACTCTAGCCTGATATTACAGGAAGGTATCAAAAAATGTGAGTCCCTGAAAAGATTACTTGCTTCATTCAGATTCACACATAGTAAACTTTTTAGTCTCAGTCACAAAAATTTCATGATTCCATAAGATCACAAATATCTTGGATTTCTCATTCTTTCTTTTTCTCTGCCAGAATAGCATTGTGGAGTCTTGAAACATCATTCTCAACAAGTTCAGGTAAAAGTAATCCATTTTCATCAAAATAATTAGCAACTGATTTTGTAAACTGTTCAGATCGGACAATACCAGTTTTTGTGTCTTTGTACTGCAGAACCAGATTGTACATGTCATCATACCTAGGGGAAGTAAAGAAAAAACAATTCATTAAATTCGGGCTGTGGTAATAACAAACAACTAAACCGAATCTGACTATATACATGGTTTCTGCCTGTCTGGCTGGGGGATGTTATAAATAGGGAGAAAACCAGTGTCTTGTTTGAGGACTATAAACAGAGAATAGACAAGTCAACCCTAACAAGCATAGCTTGCAGTTTACCTTGGGTTTAATGGCTTATAAAAAAGCCTAAATTCTCATGATGGTTGATTGCACATAGAAATATGTGGTTATAAACCAGTCAACTTTTCAACTTAAGTTGAATAGAGACCATCAATCCTCAATTCCCCAGCTGTAACCAGGCTGGCTACAACAACATGGTTTCTATCCTAATCTGTCAATTGGCCATCCTTACTAAAGGCCCTTCACATGGATATGGAGTTATAATGTTTTGATGTTCAATATAGTGACAACTATGCATAAAGAGACATGGTGACATATTAGTAGTGTTCTATTATTATTTATTTTTAAATTTTTCCTAATTTAATTTTAAATTTTTTTTTCTTAATTATAAAAAATGATAACTAAAATAAAATGTAAAAATCTTACTTCTTCAAATAAGAGCTGGCTTCCCATACCACATGGTCTTTCTTAGCCACAGCAAATATTCCCTTTTCTTTATAGGTGGTGTAGAGTGTTAGAATTCCCATCATGAGAAAATAGGTACTAACACACATGATAAGAACAGGTCTGAAATAAGCAAAATTTACATTATTTGATTAGATGTTTGTACATGTTACTGAATTTTTGACATAGTTGGATGATTATGTATATGTGATGTTTATTTCACTCTGCACAGATTTTGAAGCCAAGTTTCTGTCAGTATAAAAATATTGGCATTAAGATATTGGATTTTACTTTTCAAGGGGAGGCTTCATATTCTTTAATTTCATTTCCAAATTAATAGTCAATGTGATCCCTAGGTTAGCTTGTACATAAACACGTGATCTTCTACTATGTACAAGTATTATTCAATTGGTTTTACAAATTACCTTGATTGAGGAAAAGGATAGAGATGATCCCAAAGCAAAGCAAACATTGCAACTGATACAGCAATACCACAGATGAGGAGGCGTCCATCCATTAATCTAAAGCATTCAGCATAGTTGTACTTCTTGATGAGAACCTAGAAAATAATATAAATAACATGGTAGAGAAGAAGGTGAGCTGTTGTAATTCACACTAGTTTAATTTAAAGTGAAATCTTTGGTCAAGTCTCATTGTCCAAAACTGATGTTCTATTATTTTATTTTTAATACACATTTTTACTTCAAATGATAAAAATAAAGTACTTACTTCTTTTACAGAATCATCAAGAGCATTTTTCACAGCGGAACCATCCCATTTGTTGACAATTATTACAGGTTTCTCCTGAAAGAAAAAATATAATGGTAAAAGTTTACTTTAAATAGAAAGCTCTAATACTGTGATTTTTGGACTGATTCAGGTGCACAGAATGTAAACAATCACTCAAAAGTCTATTTTCTAGGTAGTTTTTTTTATGTTCACTTTTATGGCCCCTCAAAATCTTTATCATCAATTATTATCTTGTAAACTATAGGGATCATTAAAAAAGTTCTCAGTGTTGACTCTCCCTCAATTTGTGCTGAATTGTTTTTGCTTGTTTGTTTCTCAGTTATGTTGTAGGAGTAGTTTTCAGGTACCTATGAAGATCATTATTTGAGGGGATGGAGTCATTTGAGCAGCAACTAATTTGCAAGGAACATTCTATTAGGTACCTATTCATGATGTTGATTTTGATAACTCACCTCAGTTGATTTCTCAGACTTGCTAGACATGTTTCCTATGCAGAATGAGATGTAAAGCCTATAGAACTTGCAATAATAAAATTAGCCTGGATTTTTTCTACAGTAAGGATACGCAGATTTATAGAAAGTAGAAGGTAAGAAACTAGAAAACCAGCATAAGCATACGGGAAAAGCTTATTAATTCAAACTTTTTTGAATATAATAGATATTGGATTTATTAAATATTGATTATGATGTGATAATTTGCTAAATTCTTGATTGCGTATTGAAGTTTGGAGCCGCGTTATCACAAAATCAGAACAATCAACACGAGCCGCTGTTTTTGTTTTAAAACACGTAAACAAAAACGTGGGACCTTCTAATATTAAACGGTAGAAATCTGTTCAATGCAATAGAAATCTGTGATGTAGTGCATAAAATTCCTTTTTATCTTTTCATTTATCAAATATCAACAATCAACATGCTTGTTTAAAAATTCTGGAATATCAGGATCCTTGTCATCCTAAAGGATCTTTGTCATCTTTGCCTTTAACTACAAAAAGAGACACTACTAGCATACGGATAGTTCTCTTAAATTCACATGTGGAAATTCTTGCATCTGTAAGTGAAAATATCAGCTAAATCATCATGGTTCGACATAATAATCAACTTCCCAACAATCTTCCTCAACTTCAGAACCTAATCAAAAGGGATCCCATTTCCTACAAAGATGAGGTAAGTACCTATGTTTTATCTATGTTCCTGCCCTTTCTGTTCATGTCGAGCATACTTTAAAGTTGCAGTAAGTCTTAAAATACACTTTCAGTCTAAATAATGAATGCATTTTTTTTAGTCTTTTTTCATTCAATAACCAACCTCAGTAGATTGATTCATAAGTTGGCAAGTTTCAGTAGTTGTGTGACATCACAAAAGTGATGAACACAAAAATATGATAACTTTTAATTTTCAATCAATAACTACGCTGGTTCCTGGGAATTTTTCATTCAAAACCAGGACAGTTTTGTTTTAAACACATAAACAAAAATGTGGGACCTTCTAATAGTAACCAAGTACCCGAGAATTTTTCAACAGGTACTTAAATAACCAGTTCCAATCTTCAGCTTCTACTTCTAATGCTAAACTAGTACTTATGTCTTGGTTCCTTAATTAGCTGGCCTTGTTATTTTATTGATTTTCTTTTTCTTTTACAGTTTCTTCAACAACAGAGGCATTTTGAATCCTTACTGTCAGTATTTTGTCTTCAACCTAGCAAGTACAACAAGAGCTTAGATGAATTGATCATGTTCATGGCTCAGGTAGCCCAATGTTATCCCACAAGTCTTTCTTGCTATGCTCAACAACTAATGGAAGTTCTGAACTCTCACAATACAATTTTGGACTCCAATATGAGAATGGTAAAAAAAATTGAAAATAGATACTAAGGGCAAAATTAATATACATCTGTTGCTCTAAGTCTCAGATTGCATACTGTCTTAGATGGGGTCTTGATTTTGTCTATCAATTTTACCCAGTTTTCACCATCTTAGACAGTACCCAATCCAAGACTTGAGCTCTACAGAGTTATTACAAAAATGTCTATTAATTCTGCCCTAAGTTTACCCTAAATCTATATCAATTTCTATGTTCAGATTAAATAAAAATATTTCTTGTTACCTGTACTTGGATGGTTGAATTTGTAAGGTAAAACCTTACAAATGACAATACCAAGCATGAGCTGCAGAAGTCACATTTTATTATTTCCTAATAAATCTCTCAGACACAAATGATAGTAAAATAATTACTGTTTAATTGGGAATCCAGAAAGTTTACTAAATAAGCCAAGTTGCCAAATGCTGCTAGCATAAATTTTTCTAATAGGTCTTCTCTTGAAAATTGACTGTGAGGTATTGATTCTCTAGTCAAGATATCCAACAAATGAAATGGTGCTGAAATGGTTATAATAGACCTGTGAGGTTCTTTTGATATAGGAAGGTATTGTTACTATATAAAGAAAAAAAAAAAAAAAAAAAAATCAACCAAACTCTGAAATAAATTCTCATCACATTATACCTACTCAATAAAAAAAAATGTATATACAAGAAAAGAAAAGTAAAGTTTGATCAAGGGTGGTGATAATGCCTGAGGCATTCTCCACCAAAATGACTTAATCCAAAAAAAAACATGTTTGTGTACAAAAAAAATTTAAAAAAGGTTTAGTTTACAAAAACATAGAACAGTGATTTTCATAACCTTTTCTCATAAAGCATTGGTGGAACATTGAATACACCAGTTCTTGTTTCTCACTGAAGTTATGTAATGTACAGCCAGGTTAGGACTAGGATGGGTGACCATTCACATTTTTTCAAACTTTATTTATGTACTTGTGTTTTTTCTTTCAGACTTTCTGCAAAGCTCTCATCTTGTTGAGAAACAAAGGTCTTCTGACTCCCATAGATCTTCTACCTTTATTTTTTGGACTGCTCAGGTGCCCAGATAAGCCATTGCGAAAATTTCTTGAAACTCACATCATAACAGACATTAAGAACATCAATGCCAAACACAAGAATGCTAAGTTGAACACAGTAAGCTAACATAAATATTTTAATATTTTAAAATGAGTGAAAATAACCAAACTAATTGGTTCAGATCCAAACAACCTTAATGTAGTAAACAGTGTTTCCTCAAATTATGTGTGCCTATACCTAATAAATAAAATAATTCATATAAATTTATGTATAGGTGGCAATTTTTTTTGTTGTTCAAATTTCCTGTTGATTAAATTTGCAATATAGACATAATGACAATGTTTGAGAGAGTAAATTCTCACAAGCAGCCTTAGTTACTATTCACAAATGAGAGAAATTCACTGTTTGCCATGGAAACTCCAAGCCTTATCTCATTCAAGAAGAGTTGAGCATAAAAAAACAAACTTTGGAATCTAAAAATCAAAACACAAACGCTGGGCAACCAATAAATTATCAGTCTAGAAATGATATGTGGGTACTTTTCAATAATAATACTTTGACCCTTCTCTTCCACAGACACTGCAGAACTTCATGTATGAGATGCTGAAGGACACCAATTACCGGGCTGCCAAGATGTCTCTTTCCATAATGGTTCATCTCTACAAGAAAAATGTGTGGCGAGATGCCAAGACTGTGAATGTGATTTCCACTGCTTGTTTCTCCAAGTCAGCTAAGGTTATTATTACTATTTTTTTGTCTGCCTAAGGTACAATAATCAGAGTGTAAATTACCATACCCCTGATTAGCCTACCTATGGAACAGGTAAATTCTTGAAAACGCTTAAGGAAGGTATCATGTTCTCACAATGGTTGTTTCCAGGGACTCTTTGGTTCTCTGGACCAGTACAAGTCAATGATTTTGTTAGTTAACTTAGCTAAAAACACTTTACCTATCAATTTTTCATCACTTCAAAAAATTGTACTAGATTTGCAATTAATTGCCCTCACTGCACCACTGCAATGTTTATATAATAACAGCAAATCTATGTATATTTCTACTGTTTAAGTATTTCTTTAGAAAAACGAGTAAAAGTATGTTACACTTTAGGGTAATATAAAATACCAACAAGAAAAAATAATAAAATGTATGTATTGTTTTATTTGTGGTGAAGCACAAGGCCTCTTCACAATTTTTGTGGGTAGCACAGCATTACTAAGCCTCCTTTACATTTCGAATTATTCTATGACATTAATTTCTTTTTACTCTGGTAATGCCGCCACTGGTCGTTACTCATACAAGTAACTACCAACAAGAAAAAATAATAAAATATTTTGTATATAAAGGAATCTAAAATATTATTTCAATTTGATTTTGTGATTAAAACTGGTATTATTAAACTTCTAGGTTTTGACAGCGGCGCTCAAGTTTTTCCTCACAGCAGACGAGACAGAAATGAAATCTGATGAGGAGGACTCTGATGATGAGGAGACAATCAAGGAGATTAAGCTGGCCAACAAGTACAACAAGAAAACCAAGAAGCGAACCAATCAGCTGGACAAAGCTAAGAAGGTATAACTATTTACTTTTTATGTATGTGAAAGAATTATTGTACTTAATATTTCCGCGATTTTTATAAATGAATGCAAAATCCTTGTTAAAAAAAAAAAATAATAATATTCACATGGTACTAGAAATTTAAAACCAATCTCTTTTATTATTATTGAACATATTTAAATTAGTGATTGATTGAATGTTATGTACCTTTGGATGAGAGAGTATTGAAATTCGCTAAGAGTCTTGACAGAACTGAGACACACACACTTACCATTTAAATACTTAAAAGTTTGTGAGGAGTGGGCATCTAATCATGAAGTTTTTGAACAGCTGGTTGACATAGAAAAATCACGTGTTTTAATTATCACTAGAATTTTATTTACTAGAATTTAGAACAAAAACTGGGAGTAGACCAGCAGTCTGGCTGGGGGACTATAAACAGGGAGTAGACCAGCATTGGCTTGGTTCTGGGGGCCCTTTTTCATTATTAGCCTCCTTGTAAAGACAGTGGTAGAAGTGCTGAGTCATTCCTCCACTGTCTGGCTACCATCATTCTCGATGACGCCACCCTATGATATGATATGAAGGACAAGTCTCTATTAGTTTTTTCAAGATTCAAGATCAAACACCTCGGCCGAGGTGTGAAGAACGCCTATACAAAGAAAGAGACAGCCCGGCAGAGTGTAAGGTTACGGAAAACATAGTTCCCATGCATTTCATGTACTTTCAGCCAGCGAAAAGTGCAACATGAATTTCAAAAATTGCAATTTTTATTGCAGAAATGGACTCTATAGAAAATGTGTATCAAAATTTCAGAACATTCGAAACAAGAAGAACCGCAAGTCCAAGGACAAGGTGTACCACTTCTCCGCTCTGCAGCTCATCCACGACCCCAGGGGCTGGCAGAGAAGCTGTTCAACCAGCTGGAGAAACGCCACGAGAGGTTTGAAGTGAAGCTGATGAGTCTCGATGTGATCTCCCGATTGGTTGGTCTGCACAAACTCTTCCTGTTCAACTTCTACCCCTATGTACAGCGCTTCCTGCAACCCCATCAAAGAGGTATTATTACTCAACGCTTACTCAATAATAATTAAAAAATAACCCTCTACTTTCAGAGTGGAATTCTTAAATTCTCTTTGAGAGAGGGGCCGAAAATTACTATATCTCGAATTTTGTACATTAGATTTTCACTTTTATTGTATCCAATTTAGTGTTCTTCCGAGTTATGACCATAGTTTAAGGTCCATTTTTCAAAGAATGACATTCCCATAGTTTTGTATTACAACTTGGGAATAAAAGTAATAATAATAAGTTTTTTGAGTGTATTCATGTCTCTATACAGTCTATACACTTAGCTTGTCTATGGTGAGAGAGGGGGATGTACAATGCTTTGATATGCCATGTTCTTGATGAGTCAAAGAATGTTTGGTTCTGCCTGTATAGTGTGTCAACTGTGCCATCTGTGCTGTGCATGATTCTAAAATTAATTTAAGAGCATGGTTTACCAGTTATAAGTTTTACTCTTTGATATTATAGTAAATGCTTTTTTTCTCACGATTTAACTAGCTGCTTGATTAACTACTAGCAAAACTTGATTTTTCTCTGCTATTAATTTTTCTGCATTTACCGGCAGAAATATCCACCCCTCTTGCTATTTTTTCATAGAAGAATTGTAAATACAAAAAAGTTATGTTGAAATTAGTCCATAAAAAAATACATGCACTTATATATGGAAAAACAGCAAGTGGGCGGATAATTCGAGACAAAAGTTGTGCAGCATTGCGCAACAAAATGTTGCACTAGAATTCTGGCTTAAGTGTAAATTAAAAAATAAGTTGTTTTTTTACTATAGTTTTGTTTGTACTTTTTTAGAACTGTCTCATTTTTTTTATCATCTGCTCACAAACTTAAGGTACAATCTTATTTAGTGCGTTTTCTCTTGATATTAATACTTCCTACTTAATGGTGATGTAATTTTATGACACTACCAAACCAGGTAAGGATGTGCTTGTATTAATTTCCTTTTGTATTTACCTACTAATGGGGTTTTCTTGCTATTTTTACTTCCCTATTTTTTGGTGAAATATGTAATTTTATTATTTTGCTCCATTCACTATCAATCTATTTTTTCTGGAACATGCTTTATAATAAAATCACATAGTTGGTCTTTCTTTGCACGCCTAGGTGTTGGTAAAAATATTTAAAAACCCATTTTTACAAACTGTATAATTTGAATATTTGTTGTATTTTATTACAGAGGTTACCAGACTGATGCAGTTTGTAGCTCAAGCATCTCATGATCTTGTGCCACCAGATGTAAGTACAACAACAGATTTAGTCTGTTTTTTTTTTATATCAATTGTTTGTTTTCAACTACCCCACAAAACAAGGGGACTGCATCCCCTTAGTGTAGGGTAGTCACATTAAATATATGTTACCTACCTATTATACCTATTATGTATAATTATTAATGCAAATAAATTAAAAATGTAGGTAGATTTCTGTTCGCGGTACATTTACATTTTATTATTTCCGAGGGTCTTAAAAGAAATTCCTATGTGCTGCGTCAATTATTGATATTGCTTCTTGCATCCTCGGTTCCCTTCCGGAAGGACGGTCCCTGGGACAAGTTTTTTTTATATTTAATAAAACTAAATAAAACAAATTCGTATAGATTGATATTGCACTATATTTATTTAATTATTTTACTTTACCTTCCTCTTCAGGTGCTAGAACCAGTGCTCCGCGCTCTGGTGAACAATTTCGTGACGGAACTATGACTATTATTATTACCTTTCTCTTCAGGTGCTCGAACCAGTGCTTCGCGCTCTGGTGAACAACTTCGTCACGGAACGCAACTCCTCGGACGCGATGGCCATGGGTCTGAACGCGATCCACCAGCTGTGCGCCCGCGCCCCGCTCGTCATGAGTCCGGACCTGCTGCAGGACCTGGTGGGCTACAAGAACTACCGGGAGAAGAGTGTGATGATGGCTGCGCGCGCACTCCTCCACCTGTACCGCGTGAACCTGCCCACGCTGCTGCACCGGCGAGACAGAGGCCGGCCCACCGAGGCCAGCATCGAGCTCAAGGTATGTGTTGTTATTATTATATTACCACCGAGGCCAACATTGAGCTCAAGGTATGTGTTGTTATTATTATATTACCACCGAGGCCAGCATCGAGCTCAAGGTATGTGTTGTTATTATTATATTACCACCGAGGCCAGCATCGAGCTCAAGGTATGTGTTGTTATTATTATATTACCACCGAGGCCAGCATTGAGCTCAAGGTATGTGTTGTCCTTGTCTCACAAGAAACCTAGGCTAATACAGTCAAACCTGGATGTAAGATTCATATAATAATTAATTATTGAAATGGTGAAAAAGAAGAAAAATCATCCACATACCATATCATCTTAGAAGTGATTTCACATCCAGAATGTCTGACTTTACAATAGGTAAGGGGTCTTTCAGAGTTTGGATTTGATCACTATTTAGAAACATGTCAGCTTGTTGGCTGACAAGTGGGCAAAGCGGCCTTTCAACCCCTAGTTTGTTGGTTCAAGTCCTATAAGGTGGAAAATATTCCCAAGCTGGCTGGCTGTCTATATTCTATCATTTTCTCTAGAAAAGATTCCCCCGCATTAGAAAGTCTCTTAATTAGAAAATTATTTTGTGTTCTCAGGTGAGACAGTACGGAGAAGTTGACGCCAAGGAGTATGTCCCGGGTGCCGAGGTACTCATTAGTAATAAGAGCAAGAAGAAAATAGCACATGATCCTGAACCCGAACCAGAGGGCAATGACCCCAGCGATAGTGACAGTGGCAGCTGGGTCGACCTCTCTGATAATGAGGATAGTGATATTGAAATAGATAGTGATGAAAGTGAAGATGACAGTGGCGAGAGTGATGATGAAGTGGAGGAAGAAGAGTCCATTGATGGAGAAGAGGAGGAAGAAGAAGACACTAGTGTTGTAGAAAATGAAGAAAAGGAAACTAATCAAACAGAATGTGATGAGCCACCGGCCAAAAAAGCAAAAGAGACCGCTGAAGCCAAAGGAGATTCAACTAAAGGGAGTGCCAAAAAGAAGACCAAACTGCAGCGGAAGAAAGAAAAGATGTTGAAGCTGAAGATGTCCGACATGAACAAAGAGGTCATCGTGCAAGATCGTAAGGAGAAAGCGGAGCAAGTATCTCTCACGAGAATTCTCACCGACGAAGATTTCCAGCGAATAGAGTCGGCCCAGGCCAAGAAAGTGAAGACGGGATTCAAAGCGCTGCAGCTCGGCAAGAAGAGAAAGCACAACGCGGCCCTTGAGCAGGAGGAGGCGAAGGGGGAGCTGGTGAATATCGGCGACATCGAGAACATCTACAAGAGGAAGAAGCATGACAAGGAGACCCGTCTGGAGAGCGTGATGAAGGGGAGGGAAGGGAGAGAGAAGTGGGGGTACTCCAAGAACAGAGTGAACCCTCACGCGAGTACCACGAACAAGGAGAAGAGGAAGGAGAAGAACTTCATGATGGTAAGACACAAGGTGCGAGGCAAGATAAAGAGAAGTTTCAAGGACAAACAGATCGCGCTGAGAAATCATCTGATAAAGCAGAGGAGAATGAAGTGAGATCCCTCCAACCACGAGCCCTATAAATAACATAATCAACCGACCTCATGAGCTCGATTGATAAGGTAGCAAGCTCGTAACCTGGAAGTCGCCGGTTCCAGTCACAAGCATGGAGTATAGTAGTAAGGCGGCTTTGAGTAATAGTAACATTATTATTGCGATTAAACCATTTAATGGTAACATTTACTTCAACAATTATTTATTATCATCCTACACCACATACATTAAACCCCTACGAGTACGGAAGCTGCTAGTAGAGTTAATTTTGATTGACATTGGGGTTTAGAGAAAATAAAGACTTCTTGAATTAGTGAGAACAAAAACTTGTTGCATGTCGTCTCACGTTAATGTGACCTTTGAATCCATTACCTTATTACTTGCACTTTTGTATCAGTATGTATGTAAACCACTTTTTATTCTGCTTTATAATTTGTTCGATGGAGTGTCAAAGAAGTAATTATTATACTTTTATACAGAAATTTAAAAGATAATTTTCATTATTTTACCCACTTGTCATAATAACTTGTTATTTTACTTACTGAAAATGTAATCAAATAAGTTATTCCATATCCTGGAATTGAAAATATATTTTATTGAATAATCATTGATCTGTATTCTTATTTCCTAAGTGGCTGTTCTTCCGGTGATCATTTCTCACACAGTAGACATAGTTTGTGTTTTTTCTTGCCTAGATGATTTTTTTTTTAAATCGCTAGGTTGCAAAAAAGATTGCGATATGAAAACACTAAGGGCGGAATTAATAGATGTTTTTGTAATACCTCTGTGGCGCTAAGTCACGGATTGCGTACTGTGTAAGATAGGGAAAACTGACACTTACCAACGACTTAAGTTATTGATGTTGTCTATTAATTCCGCCCTAAGTATCTCGAACTCTATTAAATCCACTCGCCTCTTAGTTACGAACATGTCGCTCTACCGAACCTGCAATGGAGGTCTCTGGAACCAATGTTGAAAATAGTGTATATAATATTTGCAATCTTAATTGTGATTCGATGCGTGTAGCCTGATTCTAAATTAGGGCCAAGTTACATATATTCCTATAGGTGCATAGGTATAGTTCACAATACATGTACAATGTACACTTAGCATGAATATCCAACAAAATAATAATATATTCAGGAGAAAACCATTGACTTCTTATTCGGATTAGTTTCCGTACTTTCATAAAAGTAAGTCTTATCAACCAATTTCTTTTAAACTTAGAAAAAAAGGAATGAGATCCCACAAAAACATAAATGTAAAATAAAGGCCAAGTTTCTAACCAAAAATGCTGGCCCTTAAAGGTATTGAGATCTAAATTAGGTCCAAGTTACAGATATTCCTATGGGTACATTAAGACTGAACAAAATATCTAGGAACTCCCTAGAACCGTATATGGAAAATTAGAAATAATATTTTACATATATTCAGTTTTATCTTCGATGTTTTAAATTTTCACTTGGCAAATTTTCTTTAATTCTATTGGTTCTTAGTGTGTCTGAGCTGTTTTTTTTTTTAAACTTAGGTGGGGGGTTTGGTTGGTGGTCCCCCCTCGGCCTCCTCATCTCCCCTTATAGCCGATCCCTTTCCTCCAGAAGTTTTCTTGTACCGGTAATTTTGTTTTGTTTTGTTTTTTTTTTTTTATTAGTTTCTTGATGTTTTGATGTGCTTGAGGATACTTTGAATTTTTCTTATACTGGTAATTTTGTTTTTTTTTTTTTTAGTTTGTTTCTTGATGTGTTGATGTGCTTGAGTTACTTTTAATTTTGGGTGGGGGGTTTGGTTGGTGGTCCCCCCTCGGCCTCCTCATCTCCCCTTATAGCCGATCCGTTTCCTCCAGAAGTTTTCTTGTACCGGTAATTTTGTTTTGTTTTTTTTTTGTTTTTTTTTTTTTTTTTTAGTTTCTTGATGTTTTGATGTGCTTGAGGATACTTTGAATTTTTCTTATACTGGTAATTTTGTTGTTGTTTTTTTTTTTTTTTTTTTTTTTAGTTTGTTTCTTGATGTGTTGATGTGCTTCAGTTACTTTTAATTTTGGGTGGGGGGTTTGGTTGGTGGTCCCCCCTCGGCCTCCTCATCTCCCCTTATAGCCGATCCCTTTCCTCCAGAAGTTTTCTTGTACCGGTAATTTTGTTTTTGTTTTTTTTTTATTAGTTTCTTGATGTTTTAATGTGCTTGAGGATACTTTGAATTTTTCTTATACTGGTAATTTTGTTTTTTTTTTTTTTAGTTTGTTTCTTGATGTGTTGATGTGCTTGAGTTACTTTTAATTTTGGGTGGGGGGTTTAGTTGGTGGTCCCCCCTCGGCCTCCTCATCTCCCCTTATAGCCGATCCCTTTCCTCCAGAAGTTTTCTTGTACCGGTAATTTTGTTTTTTTTTTTTTTTTTTTTTAGTTTCTTGATGTTTTGATGTGCTTGAGGATACTTTGAATTTTTCTTATACTGGTAATTTTGTTTTTTTTTTTTTTTAGTTTGTCTCATGATGTGTTGATGTGCTTGAGTTACTTTTAATTTTGGGTGGGGGGTTTAGTTGGTGGTCCCCCCTCGGCCTCCTCATCTCCCCTTATAGCCGATCCCTTTCCTCCAGAAGTTTTCTTGTACCGGTAATTTTGTTTTTTTTTTTTTTTTAGTTTCTTGATGTTTTGATGTGCTTGAGGATACTTTGAATTTTTCTTATACTGGTAATTTTGTTTTTTTTTTTTTTTTTTTTTTTAGTTTGTTTCTTGATGTTTTGATGTGCTTGAGGATACTTTGAATTTTTCTTATACTGGTAATTTTGTTTTTTTTTTTTTAGTTTGTTTCATGATGTGTTGATGTGCTTGAGTTACTTTTAATTTTGGGTGGGGGGTTTAGTTGGTGGTCCCCCCTCGGCCTCCTCATCTCCCCTTATAGCCGATCCCTTTCCTCCAGAAGTTTTCTTGTACCGGTAATTTTGTTTTTTTTTTTTTTTAGTTTCTTGATGTTTTGATGTGCTTGAGGATACTTTGAATTTTTCTTATACTGGTAATTTTGTTTTTTTTTTTTTAGTTTGTTTCTTGATGTGTTGATGTGCTTGAGTTACTTTTAATTTTGGGTGGGGGGTTTGGTTGGTGGTCCCCCTTCGGCCTCCTCATCTCCCCTTATAGCCGATCCCTTTCCTCCAGAAGTTTACTTGTACCGGTAATTTTGTTTTTTTTTTTTTTTAGTTTCTTGATGTTTTCATGTGCTTGAGGATACTTTGAATTTTTCTTATACTGGTAATTTTGTTTTTTTTTTTTTAGTTTGTTTCTTGATGTGTTGATGTGCTTGAGTTACTTTTAATTTTGGGTGGGGGGTTTAGTTGGTGGTCCCCCCTCGGCCTCCTCATCTCCCCTTATAGCCGATCCCTTTCCTCCAGAAGTTTTCTTGTACCGGTAATTTTGTTTTTGTTTTTTTTTTTTTTAGTTTCTTGATGTGTTGATGTGCTTGAGTTACTTTGAATTTTTCTTATACTGGTAATTTTGTTTTTTTTTTTTTTTTTAGTTTGTTTCTTGATGTGTTGATGTGCTTGAGTTACTTTTAATTTTGGGTGGGGGGTTTGGTTGGTGGTCCCCCCTCGGCCTCCTCATCTCCCCTTATAGCCGATCCCTTTCCTCCAGAAGTTTTCTTGTACCGGTAATTTTGTTTTTTTTTTTTTTTTTTTTTTTTTTTTTTTTTTTAGTTGATGTTTTGATGTGCTTGAGGATACTTTGAATTTTTCTTATACTGGTAATTTTGTTTTTTTTTTTTTTTTTAGTTTGTTTCTTGATGTGTTGATGTGCTTGAGTTACTTTTAATTTTGGGTGGGGGGTTTGGTTGGTGGTCCCCCTTCGGCCTCCTCATCTCCCCTTATAGCCGATCCCTTTCCTCCAGAAGTTTACTTGTACCGGTAATTTTGTTTTTTTTTTTTTAGTTTCTTGATGTTTTCATGTGCTTGAGGATACTTTGAATTTTTTCTTTATCTGGTAATTTTTTTTTTTTTTTTAGTTTGTTTCTTGATGTGTTGATGTGCTTGAGTTACTTTTAATTTTGGGTGGGGGGTTTGGTTGGTGGTCCCCCTTCGGCCTCCTCATCTCCCCTTATAGCCGATCCCTTTCCTCCAGAAGTTTTCTTGTACCGGTAATTTTGTTTTTGTTTTTGTTTTTTTTTTTTAGTTTCTTGTGTGTTGATGTGCTTGAGTTTAACTTTTGGGAATTTTGGTGAGGTGTGTGGGTTTGGTTGGTGGTCCCCCCTCGGCCTCCTCATCTCCCTATAGCCGATCCCTTTCTACCAGAAGTTTTCTTGTACCGGTAATTTTGTTTTTTTTTTTTTTTTTGTTTTTGATGTTTGATGTGCTTGAGGATACTTTGAATTTTCTTATACTGGTAATTTTGTTTTTTTTTTTTTTTTTTATGTTTTGTTGGTCTTATGATGTGTGTTGGATGTGCTTGAGTTACTTTTAATTTTGGTGGGGGGTTTAGTTGGTGGTCCCCCTTCGGCCTCCTCATCTACCCCTTATAGCCGATCCCTTTCCTCCAGTTTGTTTATTTTCCACCCCTGTGTAAAATTTTTTTTTTTTTTTTTATAGATCTTAGTTACATTGCTTAGTAGAGAATACTTTGAATAAATTTTTCTATTTACGTGTAAAATTTGTTCTTTTTTTTAGGTTTGTTTTTGATGTTTTGATGGTTTTCGAGTTCTTTTATTTTGGGAACGTTGTAGGGGTGGTTGTGTTGTGTGGTCCCCCTCGGCTGACTCATCTTTCCATTATTGCGGATCCCTTACCCCAGAAGTATTTCTGTAACCAGTAAATCATTTTTGTTTTTGTTTGTTTTTTTTTTTTTTTGTCCTTGACGTGTGATGTTATGGTAACTAGATTTTCTTAATAACTGGTAATTTTGTGTTTTTTTGTTGATGTGCTTCAGTTACTTTTAATTTTGGGGGGGGGGTTTGGTTCTTGGTCCCCCCTCGGCCTCCTCATCACCTCAGCCGATCCCTTTCTACCAGAAGTTTTCTTGTACCGGTAATTTTGTTTTTTTGCTAGTTTCTTGATGTTTTGATGTGCTTGAGGATACTTTGAAATTTTCTTATACTGGTAATTTTGTTTTTTTTTTTAATTTGTTTCTTGATGTGTTGCTGTGCTTGAGGATACTTTCTTACACTGGTAATTATGTTTTTTTCTTAGTTTGTTTCTTGATGTGTTGATGTGCTTGAGTTACTTTTAATTTTGGTTGGGGGGTTTAGTTGGTGGTCCCCCCTCGGCCTCCTCATCACCCCTTATAGCCGATCCCTTTCCTCCAGTTGTGTTATTTTTCTCATTTTCAACCACTCTGTTCGTGAACAATTTTTTTTATTGCCTCATTTCCGCTTGAATGAACGCATCTGTAATTAGATTGAATCTATAGAATAATAATTTGAATAAAGGGATTTACCTTACAAGAAAAAATATTTACGTGAAAATAAAATGTCTCATTTTGGATACCCATCTCTCAAAGAAGTTGGTTGATATTTTATTTTATTAAAGATGAAGTTTTCACGGTCTTTTTTATTTTGTAGCCATGAAACAGCAACTACTGTAGACGCTTGTGGTCTGTGTTGTTGTGTGCCTCCCCTCTGATGGGCGAGAAGTGACTCCATACTTCAATATAGTTGCTGGGTCAACACGACCGCACCAGAAGGTATTCCTTACTACAACTGTAACCAAATTTAAAATTCAATTTTTTGTCGGGGGGGATCGAACTCGCATGACAAGCAAGTGCTCGATTTTTCTTTCTTTTTTTCCCGGCCCGACCCAGGCTGGGTGAGGTTAATGTGAACTGAGATTGACTCCCAGTCTTGAATAACCTGCACGTTAAAGAGACCTGAGCTAAAATCAAACTAAAAAAAATATTTTAACTATCACGTACCTGATTCTAGTGGTTGTATCTTAAATGGATTTTCCTTCGTTCCGGAGTTGCATGTGACATCTTAACGGGAAGTTCCAACATCGGAGAAATTTTGAAAAACTAGAATTTGATTTGTGTTTATTTTTCAAACTTGAATTTTTTGGTAAAGTCACTGAATGTTAAAGATTTTTCTTTATTTTATTTATCTGGCCAATATATACTGTTTTTATAATCATGGCTCAAATGTTTTTGTGTGTATCGAAACAGTAATATTTTCAATACCTTTTTTTACAAGCTGTTTATTAAATTACCTTAATTAATATAGATGTGCTTTGCTCAATTGTTGGCATTATAGGATTACCCAAAAGGCTTTCCTCTTTCAGAGGATTTCTTTGGCGATCCAACGAGGTAATGCTATCTGCATGTTAGGTACATTGCCTCATGCAAGTTTGATGGATCAAGTTTATCAGCTGTGATTTTAATTGCGTTGTAAATAAAAATAAAAAGTAATCTGGATATTATACGAGAAACCAGAATATAAGAGAAAAAAATTCCGGTCCCATGAGTTCTCTTATATCCAGGTTTGACTGGCGCGGGGACATGATGCTACAGACATAATGTTTTTAACCCTCCCCAGATATAACAGATGAGAACCAAGCGCCCAACAGCAACGCGGGGGGAGCGGGGGGTGGCAGGTTCGCCCCCGTCTCGCCCGTGTTACCCTCCCAGCCCCCCCGCGTATACGGTTCTAGGGAGTTCCTAGATATTTTGTTCAGTCTTAATGCACCTATAGGAATATCTGTAACCTGGACCTAATTTAGATCTCAATACTTTTAAGGGCCAACATTTTTGGTTAGGAACTTGGCCTTTATTTTACATTTATGTTTTTGTGGGATCTGATTCCTTTTTTTCTAAGTTTAAAAGAAATTGGTTGATAAGACTTACTTTTATGAAAGTACGGAAACTAATCCGAATAAGAAGTCAACGGTTTTCTCCTGAATATATTATTATTTTGTTGGATATTCATGCTAAGTGTACATGTATTTAGAACTATACCTATGCATAGTAATTTTAGGTTGTAGTTTTGTACTTGGCTGCTTTTTTTGAAACTATTGTTCTTGATTTTCCACACCACCCAAGAGGTACCAAGAAGGCGCGCTATATATTTATAGAGGTTTCCCCAAATAGGCCTAAGAGTAGTAGAGGAACCCAACTATGTTGAACTTTCTACTTGACGCCCTCATCAAGCTTGGTATCAAATGTAAAGTCAGAATTCATGGAGAAGATAATATAAAAGAACCTAAACAGAGCACAACAGAAAAACTTTCATCGCGGATCCAATCATTTTGACAGTACACGTAGCTATCTGAGAGTAGTAGAGGAACCCAACTATGTTGAACTTTCTACTTGACGCCCTCATCAAGCTTGGTATCAAATGTAAAGTCAGAATTCATGGAGGAGATAATAATATATAAAATAACTTAAACAGAGCATGACAGAAAAACTTTCATTATAGATCCAATCATTTTGACAGTACACGTTGTCGCCAAGGGCGAAATACATAGTCTGTCTGTCAGTGTGTATAGTGTAACCGTGGGCCGTGGGGTGCCACATAGTATAGCCGTGGGCCGTGGGGTGCCACATAGTATAGCCGTGATTCGTGGGGTGCCACATAGTATAGCCGTGGGCCGTGGGGTGCCACATAGTATAGACGTGGGCCGTGGGGTGCCACATAGTATAGACGTGGGCCGTGGGGTGCCACATAGTATAGCCGTGGGCCGTGGGGTGCCACATAGTATAGACGTGGGCCGTGGGGTGCCACATAGTATAGCCGTGGGCCGTGGGGTTCCACATAGTATAACCGTGGGCCGTGGGTGCCACTTAGTATAGCCGTGGGCCGTGGGGTGCCACATAGTATAGACGTGGGCCGTGGGGTGCCACATAGTATAGCCGTGGGCCGTGGGGTGCCACTTAGTATAGACGTGGGCCGTGGGGTGCCACATAGTATAGCCGTGGGCCGTGGGGTTCCACATAGTATAAACCGTGGGCCGTGGGTGCCACTTAGTATAGCCGTGGGCCGTGGGGTGCCATATAGTATAGACGTGGGCCGTGGGGTGCCACATAGTATAGCCGTGGGCCGTGGGGTTCCACATAGTATAACCGTGGGCCGTGGGTGCCACTTAGTATAGCCGTGGGCCGTGGGGTGCCACATAGTATAGACGTGGGCCGTGGGGTGCCACATAGTATAGACGTGGGCCGTGGGGTGCCACATAGTATAGCCGTGGGCCGTGGGGTGCCACATAGTATAGACGTGGGCCGTGGGGTGCCACATAGTATAGCCGTGGGCCGTGGGGTTCCACATAGTATAACCGTGGGCCGTGGGTGCCACTTAGTATAGCCGTGGGCCATGAGGTGCCACATAATATAGCCGTGGGGTGCCACATAGTATAGCCGTGGGCCGTGGGGTGCCACATAGTATAGCCGTGGGCCATGGGGTGCCACATAGTATAGCCGTGGGCCATGGGGTGCCACATAGTATAGCCGTGGGCCGTGGGGTGCCACATAGTATAGCCGTGGGCCATGGGGTGCCACATAGTATAGCCGTGGGCCATGGGGTGCCACATAGTATAGCCGTGGGCCGTGGGGTACCACATAGTATAGCCGTGGGCCGTGGGGTGCCACATAGTATAGCCGTGGGCCGTGGGGTGCCACATAGTATAGTCGTGGGCCGTGGGGTGCCACATAGTATAGTCGTGGACCGTAGGGTGCCACATAGTATAGACGTGGGCCATAGGGCGCCACTTAGTATAGACGTGGGCCATAGGGCGCCACTTAGTATAGACGTGGGCCATAGGGCGCCACTTATAGTCCTGGACCATAGGGTTCGACTTAGGAGGACAGGGACGGTTATAAGGGGAGGTTGGAGACCGTCTGGGGCATAGGCCCTAAAACCCATGATAGAATACAGGTTCTATCATGGGAGAGGACATAGGTCCATACATGGACATAGGTCCATACAGGGACATAGGTCCCACAGTTGGACTTATTAATAGAGGTCCATCACAACTGGATTTATAGCGACTAAGGAGGACAACATTCTGTTTCACCCCTTAGATAAATTAACTTGATCCCATACTTGGTTTGGTAAATGGTGGCATTTACTACATGGTGGAGGTGCGGGGCAACCTTCACAGATGTTGTCCGAGATAGTCGAATCCGGTGCTTGGAAGCTCTGGTGAGAGCTCCGCAAGCAGTTTGTTTCTGTATGTTTCAGGTCCTATAGTTCAAAGTTAAAAATTGAAAGACTTTTACAGAAAACCAAAGATGGATAGTGTTTTGTTGGCCAGAAGGCTTTCGTCTCTGGCCGAACATGTGACCAAATGCATGACAGCATGCAAGCAGATCAAAGAAAGCTTGTCGTCGGGTGACACTCCCAAACAAGCAGCAGTTATTGAAGTTGAGAAGTTAAGAAAATCAAATGAACAACTTGTTCAAGAAGTATACACTGCTATTAGCAACACTCCAACCGGATCTGCCGGGGATGAACTGACCTCCCAAATTGATGCAGTAAATCAGTTACAAATAGAGTCTGAAGATCTTCTAGTTGAGCTAGATGTATATCTCAAAACCTCAACACAGGTTTCACATGTTGAACCAACTGCTAGCCAACCATCCACTAGTACTTTCTCAGGAAGTCATCTTCCCAAACTCCAATTAGCTAGCTTTAGTGGAGACATCCTCAAATGAACAGAATTTTGGGACAGATTCACGTCAGTTGTAGACCGTAGGGTTGACATTCCTGACGGAGACAAATTGGCATATCTTGTGGGTTGCCTGGAAGGTAGCGCAAAACAAGCAATTCATGGTTTAGAGTTGACAAACGCAAACTACAAAGTTGCTGTTCAAAAACTGAATGAGAGATTTGGTAAACCCAACCTGATTGTAGACGCCCATTATGCGGCACTAGGTCGAGTTCCCGTGGCAAAGAATACGACAGTTGATTGTCGACGTGTTCTTGATACAGTTGAACGACACTTGCGAACGCTGGAAATCTTAGGTGAAGATGTAAATCACAATCAGCTTCGAACCACAATCATGGAAAAATTCCCTCATGAGATAATATATGAGTTGAGGATGGATATGGAAACTCAAGGATACTCTGTAAAGACGTTGCGAGAGTCATTAGAGAAAATACTCTCCGCTAGAGAAAATTCCTTTTCAATGGGTGGTTCAGTCGACATTCAGTCGGCAAATAGAGATGCATTTACGACCGATGCATTAGTCGCATCAGTTGAAACTCACAAATTCATATCCAAAGGATTTGATAGAAATCCTCGCAAAGGTGGTCGTAGTGAACACCGACAGCGACAAATATCCAGATCCAGACATTCTTTAGCTCACAACAAATCTCATCCATTTGTTTCTAGCACAAAACTTTCAAGGCATTCACAGTCGAATAAGCGACGTAATGACAGAAAGCTGTCACCTAAGCCAAAGAGAAAGAAGCTAGAGTGCGTTTACTGTAAAGCAGACCATTACAATGACGAGTGCAAAGAAGCGTCAACACTTGATACGCGGAAACGTATCTTGCTTAAAGAGAAGTTATGTTTCATATGTTTACGTAGTAGTCATATGCCAGAAAACTGTACGTATAAACGTAAGTGTTTCCATTGCGGTGTCTATGGAGATCACAACAGGAGCATTTGTCCTAATCACATGACCCAAACGAACAACATGCTTGCCTCAGCATGACATGAAGCAATTCTCCCTACAGCTGTTGCTTGTGCAAAGACAACAGAGGGAGAAAAGAACATTCGTATCATATTTGATACAGGTAGTCAGAGGAGTTATGTGACAAACTCTTTAGCTAAACTATTGATGTTTTCTGATGAGGATTCGGCCAATGAAATAGATTTGACCGTTTACACATTTGGTTGTATGAAACCGAAGACGTTCAAGACTTCTCTTGTGCCTATCAAGATAGATTTAAAAAATGATTCAGTACTGAAAATCTCAGCCTATGCGGTGCCCAAAATAACGGGACCCTTGTATCCAACTTTGTGTTAAAACAGCAAATTCAGAGACAGTTTTCTGATATAGACATTGCCCGTGATACAGAGGTTGACATGCCTGCTGATGTCTTGATCGGAAGTGATCAATACTATTCCTTTGTCACAGGACAATAAAAAACATGTTCAAGATAGTTTATATCTGGTTCAGTCCAAACTAGGTTGGATTGTATGCGGTCAACAGTTTGACAAATTTCCTGATCGGACTTTGTCTTTTCTTACCTACGTGTCAGGAGTTAATGACTCCACATCTCAGTTTGTAGTACCTGATCCACCTCTTAATGATGACAATATCAAAGAGCTGTGGGAATTAGAAGCAATCGGAATCCGAGACTCGCCCAAGATTCTGCACCAAGATGAAATAATAGATTTCTTCAACAGAACAACGATATTCAAAGAAGGGCGTTATCATGTAAAGTGGCCGTGGATACAATATCCGGCTGAACTCCCTCCGAATTTGGGCTTAGCTACTGGACGTCTAACTAGTCTAGTAAAGAGACTTGATCATCAAACCCTCGAACTTTACGACCAGGTCCTACAGGATCAGTTACGACTAGGAGTCATAGAAGTAGTTGATCATCATGCCGGATTTCCGACGCATCCAGTGCATTATCTTCCTCACCATTGCGTGATTCAAGAGGGAAAAACTACAAAACTTAGAGTAGTTTACGATGCATCAGCCAAGACACGTGGTAGCCACAGTCTAAATGATTACCTTTTCAAAGGTCCGCGCATGTTGGACGATTTAGTTGGATTCCTCATGCTATTTAGATTATACGACATTGCCCTCGTAGCAGATATCGAGAAAGCATTCTTACAAGTTGGACTTCAACTTGAAGATCGCGATGTCACGAGATTTCTGTGGCTGAAAGACGCACATGGTGGTGTCAATCCAGACAATATCATACACTTCCGTTTCACACGCGTGCCGTTTGGTATTGTGTCCAGTCCTTTCATTCTAGCTGCCACACTAAAATATCATCTTTGTCGACAAGGAAGCGTTGAAGCAAAGCTGATTTCAGACAGTCTTTATGTTGACAATTTCTTGCGTAGTGTACAGACCCTAGAAGAAGCTAAAGCAATTTTCTCAGTTGGAAATTCAATTTTTAGTGAGTTGTCCATGAATATTAGAGAATGGAACTCTAATAGTCAGAGCTTTATGGACGTGATACCTGATGAAAAGAAAAGCTCGAAGGAGACCATTTCAGTCCTTGGTTTAGAGTGGAACAGAAATGACGACACTCTGAGTATTGCAGTCGATGTGAACCGTTTAGATAAGTCGGTGTCGACAAAACGTGACACTCTCCGCATAGTTGCTTCTGTGTTTGATCCGTGTGGATTCATTGCTCCATTAACCCTACCAGCTAGATTACTCCACCAAGAGCTCTGGAAAGATAAATGTAAATGGGACGATGTAATTGCTCAAAAGCGTCTTGAGGAATGGTCTAAATGTGTCCAAATTCTGAAGACTGTAGAAAACGTAGAGTTGCCTAGAAAGTTCGTTAAACCTCCTGGGGAATTAGATTCAAATAAACTTAGTTATCAGCTTCATTGCTTTACAGATGCATCGCTGGATGCATACGCTGCAGTAGTGTACTTGAGAATCACGTTAGGTGATGAATGCAGTTTAAGTTTTGTAATGTCTAGATCACGATTAACGCCGCTACGACAGCGTGATCACATAACTATACCCAAACTTGAGCTACTAGGTGTGTGTGATCGGTGTACGATTGGTTGCATACGTCATGAAAACACTGAATCTTGAAAACGTTCCTATATTTTTGTGGACTGATAGTCAGATAGTCCTTGCGTGGATTAGATCCAACCATCTTCTTCCGCCATTTGTAGCTCGTAGAATTGCAGAAATTAGATCTGCTGAGCAGATTCAGTTTAGATACGTTCCGTCAAAAGTGAATCCCGCCGATGCGGCTACTAGAGCTGACTCGGCAATGTACGGACTACCTGCTCTTTGGACAAAAGGTCCACCCTTCCTAAAACAAGGCAACTTAGAAGAAGATTTCCTAGCAGAGTCTTTTAACAATGGTCCTAATTGTGACAATCAGCTCTCAAGTGTCACATACATCGCTAGTCAAGTGTCAGGCGATACAAGCCAAGTGTCAGGTGACACTAATCCAATGTCAGGCGACATTAGTAAAGTGTCAGGTGACACCAATCTAGTTAAAAAGGGTTCTTCTAGCAACAGTTTAGAGTTCGACCTACAAAGCCAACAGTTAAAACACTTTCCCCAAGAAATGTCGGGTGCAAGTACACATTTGACCAAATCGTTACGTCTGTTTATCGATAAAGCGGGATTACTCCGTTGCAACGCCAAATTGCAAAACTCAGATATACCCTATGAACAAAAGTTTCCTATACTTTTACCTAGAGACTCGCCCTTTACTTATAACACTATAAAGAAAATACACGAAGAAAATTATCATGTGGGAGTAACTCATACTCTGTCATTACTAAGAAAGAAGTACTGGGTGCCTATGGGCCGAAGCCAAGTGTCAAAAGTAATAAAGAAATGTGAAGTCTGTGTAAAATATGGCGGAGGGCCATATAAAATGCCAGACATGCCTCCCCTTCCTAAAGAGAGAGTGAAAACGTGTCCTCCTTTCACGTATACTGGTCTAGATTATCTCGGACCTCTGACCGTTTGCACGAAGGAACCAGCCAAAAAAGATGGTGTGTTATCTTTACGTGCATGGCAACGCGCGCCATTCACCTTGAACTTGTTCAAAACATGTCTTCTGAAGAGTTTCTTCTTTGCCTGAGACGATTCACTGCAGCTAGAGGTTTTCCAGTTGTCATTGTATCAGACAATGCCTTGCAGTTTAAGTTATCTGCAGATATTCTAAAGTCTTCGTTCTGTGAACAAAAGAACATTCAGTGGCGTTTTATACCCGAACTGTCTCCCTGGCAGGGAGGATTTTATGAAAGACTAGTAGGGCTAGTCAAGCATTGCCTCCGTCGTTCTCTCGACAGAACACTCCTGACCAATAATCAACTCACTACCGTTGTCAAAGAAGTGGAGTGTGTTTTAAATACACGTCCTTTAACAGTCGTAGGTACTGACTTAGAACACGTGTTAACTCCATCAGATTTCCTCAGTCCAGTACCTCCTATAGTTCTAGATATACCAGGAGATTTATCCTTGAACCCAATGACGGCTACAAGAACAGCTTTAGTCAGCAGCTGGAGGAAAAGCCAAGCAGCATTTAGTCAATTCCAATCAATGTTTGTCGACCAATATCTGACAAGTCTTGCAGAACGTGGCTTGAAGCCACATAAACAACCAAGGGTTTTATCCGACCGATTACCCTCAGTGGGTGACGTAGTCCAAGTGAAGGAGAGCCAACTTAGTAGATGTTATTGGCGTGTCGGACGAATATCAGAATTGGTCCCTAGTAAGGATGGGTTCACGAGAACTGCTCGTGTTAGAATGTCCAATGGAAATACCATTACTCGCTCGATATCTCAACTCTATCCGCTTGAGATATCTGAAGATCTGCAGATAGAAAAGGACGCAAATTTTCAGTCTGAAGACCCAGAACAGTCTACAGAGTCACTACAAATGGACAAAGACATAAAAAAAATCAACAGGTTCTAACAGAGACGTTGGAATTGGTGAAAGAAACAGTTGTCAGGTTTCTCTTCGCGATTCTAGCCGCCCAGTACGCAAGGCCGCTGAAATAGCAAAAGAGAATATTAGACGATGTCTAACATTTTCTATAATAAACAAAATTGTACATAGAAAATAAGTTTAGAAACTTATTAACATGGATCTCGTAATTTATGGATAGCTCCATACTTAGCAAAGAAAAGACTTATTTTATTTAGTTATGTTGTACATAGTTTATTTAATATTTCTGAATCTTCCCTTTCGTTGGTGAAACATTGGGACAGACTGTATATTGAGAAATAGTCTCAATATGTTCTTAGTATTATTAGTTCACAGGTGGTGAAATAAGTTGAAAGCAACTTTTAGTTCCTTACATTTTGATACTATAATTTATTAGTTCAATAAAATTTGATTTGTTATTGTTAAAGTTTCAAAACGGAGCGTTTTGACTTTGTACATGCATATAGACACGAAGTATGTAACCATAGATAAATAATCATTACCATCTACTAATCATATAGATTTCTTCTGTTCCAGAGTAAATCTCAAGCTCACATAAATAGTTATGTTATAAGCCTTGATGAGTGTAAATACACTAGACACAAAGCACCACTAGTATAGTATTGCTTATTTTCCTCGCGGGGGGAGTGTCGCCAAGGGCGAAATACATAGTCTGTCTGTCAGTGTGTATAGTGTAACCGTGGGCCGTGGGGTGCCACATAGTATAGCCGTGGGCCGTGGGGTGCCACATAGTATAGCCGTGATTCGTGGGGTGCCACATAGTATAGCCGTGGGCCGTGGGGTGCCACATAGTATAGACGTGGGCCGTGGGGTGCCACATAGTATAGACGTGGGCCGTGGGGTGCCACATAGTATAGCCGTGGGCCGTGGGGTGCCACATAGTATAGACGTGGGCCGTGGGGTGCCACATAGTATAGCCGTGGGCCGTGGGGTTCCACATAGTATAACCGTGGGCCGTGGGTGCCACTTAGTATAGCCGTGGGCCGTGGGGTGCCACATAGTATAGACGTGGGCCGTGGGGTGCCACATAGTATAGCCGTGGGCCGTGGGGTGCCACATAGTATAGACGTGGGCCGTGGGGTGCCACATAGTATAGCCGTGGGCCGTGGGGTTCCACATAGTATAACCGTGGGCCGTGGGTGCCACTTAGTATAGCCGTGGGCCGTGGGGTGCCACATAGTATAGACGTGGGCCGTGGGGTGCCACATAGTATAGCCGTGGGCCGTGGGGTGCCACATAGTATAGACGTGGGCCGTGGGGTGCCACATAGTATAGCCGTGGGCCGTGGGGTGCCACATAGTATAGACGTGGGCCGTGGGGTGCCACATAGTATAGCCGTGGGCCGTGGGGTTCCACATAGTATAACCGTGGGCCGTGGGTGCCACTTAGTATAGCCGTGGGCCGTGGGGTGCCACATAGTATAGACGTGGGCCGTGGGGTGCCACATAGTATAGCCGTGGGCCGTGGGGTGCCACATAGTATAGACGTGGGCCGTGGGGTGCCACATAGTATAGCCGTGGGCCGTGGGGTTCCACATAGTATAACCGTGGGCCGTGGGTGCCACTTAGTATAGCCGTGGGCCATGAGGTGCCACATAATATAGCCGTGGGGTGCCACATAGTATAGCCGTGGGCCGTGGGGTGCCACATAGTATAGCCGTGGGCCATGGGGTGCCACATAGTATAGCCGTGGGCCATGGGGTGCCACATAGTATAGCCGTGGGCCGTGGGGTACCACATAGTATAGTCGTGGACCGTGGGGTGCCACATAGTATAGACGTGGGCCATAGGGCGCCACTTAGTATAGACGTGGGCCATAGGGTGCCACTTAGTATAGACGTGGGCCATAGGGCGCCACGTATAGTCCTGGACCATAGGGTTCGACTTAGGAGGACAGGGACGGTTATAAGGGGAGGTTGGAGACCGTCTGGGGCATAGGCCCTAAAACCCATGATAGAATACAGGTTCTATCATGGGAGAGGACATAGGTCCATACAGGGACATAGGTCCATACAGGGACATAGGTCCCACAGTTGGACTTATTAATAGAGGTCCATCACAACTGGATTTATAGCGACTAAGGAGGACAACATTCTGTTTCACCCCTTAGATAAATTAACTTGATCCCATACTTGGTTTGGTAAATGGTGGCATTTACTACACACGTAGCTATCTGAGAGTAGTAGAGGAACCTAACTATGTTGAACTATAAATAAACTATTTTCAACATTGGTTCCAGAGACCTCCATTGCAGGTTCGGTAGAGCGACATGTTCGTAACCGAGAGGCGAGTGGATTATATAGAGTTCGAGATACTTAGTGTTTTCATATCGCAATCTTTTTTGCAACCTAGCGCGCGGGGTTTATACTTTATATTTTGATGTATTTTAATCTAGGTAATATTCAGATTTAGATAAGTTAGTTAGATATTCTTATACCTACATTTAAATTTAAAATACATATATAGACAATTAGACATACGCTTCCACTGTTCCCTTTCCACTTTAAGTTTCACCTTAACGGCCCTGTTTTAGGGGTCTACCCGCTAAAAAAGAAATTGTTTGTATATTTTCCTGTATGTACTCATTAATACCGACCACGGGAAGTGCTCCATAATATTGATGAGTGAGTCAGTGAGTGAGTAGTAAAAGGGCAGTTTTCAATGTCCGTTTTCTCTAAAATCATTGTATTTATAGCTTTCATTTTTATAGTGTCTAGTCAGAGGTATTATCTACATGTATGTTTAAAATTACAAAACTTTACATCAAAGAATAAAAAAGTTACGACAGGGTTAAAATCACTGCCGTGCGCCTCGATAATTTTTTTAAAAAAATTATTATTTCAAAAAACAATGGTTTCCACATTAAATAATATGCCATGATGTCACTATGAGCTTTCTGGGAAACCTCGAAAAGTTTCATAAAATCACACAAATTATTCCTGATGTAATTATGTCTTTTTTCTGTCAGCATCAATAACAACCAGATCGTTTGTACTACAGGTTCGGTGATGACTTAAAACACATCCATCTATATATTCGATACCCACCTCAGACGTAAACCTACTGAAAAAATATCCAATATTGTACATAAATGAGTGACCTCAGTAGCTTGATTGATAGGCGGCGGACTTGTCCCAGTTTCAGTGTAGATTTATAGAAGCGAGTTTGAGTAATTGTGATATCACGAAAGTGATCAACACAAATATGATATTGTACTTAAATAAACTTTAACCAGTAAGATCAAATAATCTAAGTCCTAGAGAAGTCTTTGATATTATTCGTCTTAGTTCATGTGTACTTTTCATGTTTCATTATTCATTTCATAGGCATGAAACAAGAGCCAATTCAGATTCGGCGTTCAAGATAGTTCCTACTGTTTATAGGTATCATGGATTCCTTGAGGTTAACCATATTTCGGCCAGTGAAAAAGGAAAAGATCTATGGTTCCATTTCAATTTGTTTATTCTGTAAAGAGCTTTTATCTCTTGTACTTCTGAAGTTTTAGGTGTGAAAATCCGAGTGAAGGAAGTATTTTTTTTTATAGAAATACCTGTTTACTTCGAGTGTTGCACTTCAAAATGTTAGTCATTAAAACATTCTGAAAGAGATCCAATAATGTCAGAAGAAGACACCGAGTGTCACTCCCTGAGGAGTTCAATCCTGACCGAGGACATTCCAGGCTCCGATTTTCATTTTGATTTCATGAAGCTCTTATATTGGTGTCTTGATACAGATGGTGATCAGGTTAGTCTGGTTTCTACCACGAATCTATTACCTACATAGGTGTTCATCTTTAGAAAGGTCAATGGTTCAAATTCAGTTTAGTCGTGCTGAGGAACAGCACTTGTGTCGGACTTGGGATTTTTTTGTGAAGAGCAACCTCTCGTAAAAATACACGTCAATACAAGGGTGGCGAACTTACAAAGAAGTTTCTTTTTCCATCAAAAATATCTAGTTTTACGAGATTTTTTAGGAAGAGAAATACGTTGTAATCACCAATAAAGTTTCTGCCATTATTTCCCTACAATTTCAGATCAAGCCATCGGAGTACCGCTCCCAACTAGAATTGAGTATTAAAGAACGCTACGATTCAGTTGTGGATCTTTCTAAAAGAAAACCTATGCCTTTGAACGAGTTTTGTACATCGAGTAAATTTTCCATTCTACCCCCCCTGCTGGTTCTTCAAAACTTTGTTCCTTACCAAACATATAAGTTTAACATTAGAATAACCAATTTGTTACACGTAAGTTCCTTACCAAACATATAAATTTAACATTAGAACAACCAATTTGTTACACGTAAGTTATACATTTATTAATAAAATAATTTAAGACGATTTTGCAACGATTGAGTTTTTTTATGAGGAGGAAAATTTTTATGATGATCTTCACAGATGTTGTGTGAAGCGTATGCGGGAGTCACCGTCAGGGTATGGTGTTTCGTCCTTCGGCACAGATTTGAGTCTGGCAATACAAAAAGGAAATGCCGTCAGCATTATGGGGTCTATACCCAACGACAGCAAGATGGACGATTTTTTTATTTGTAAAATAAATAAATAAATTTAATTGTTCTCAAATGAGAAATTTTGCATAGCGCTACTCTAAGTTATAATCTGTAATTAATTTAGTACAAAATATTCTTGCAGTGTCGGTTGTTACTAGGTAAAAAATTATTCTTAATGATCCCGAGCTCAAAGGTGCAATTCCTTCTCGGTAGTTTTGAGCCAAGAATACCGTTTAACGCAACAAAAACATTGAAACCATTTCACGTTCTACTTTTCTGATTCCCGACATCGTTAGACTTGAAATATTCAAAGTCTCCATAATTTTTTTATTAGATTCTATGACAAAAAATCTTGTCAATTATTATCCTCCTTGTAAAGACAGTGGTAACTGCTGAGTCATTCTTCCACTGTCTGGCTACCATCGTTCACGATGCCGCCATCCTATGATGATAACCATTATGTATCGCCTTGAAATATTAAAAGAGTTCTCCATCATATCTCTGTTTAGACAACGCAAAGTTTGGCCGTCTCTAGCTTCCCTCTGCCTGCGTCCGTTTTCAAAGTAACCTACGACACTAAAATCAGGAATCTCAAAGTAGCTCCTGGAATGACAGTTGTTTTAAAACTGGAGTTCTGTCCTCAACAAAACTCGGATCTCCTCACTCATCTTGAACTGAGAAGCAACTCGGAAACATTCCATATTCCTGTTCTGGTGCTGGGGCCTCGACCTCTGCTTGACCTACCCGACACATTGGAGTTGTCCAGGACTTCGCCGAAAATAGAGACAGTACGGAAAGTTCAAGTGAAAAACATTGGCACGATGGTGGCTGAATTCTCCCTCTCAGTACAAAAGTAAGTTGTTCAGATGTTGCACAGGGAAGAAAAGGTCATGGATCTCATACATGTGTAGTACAGAATTTGTTGTACTGATTACTTGTATAATGAATTCAACACATTGGATGGGTACCTATATGATACCGAATAGAATTCTAGTTCAAATATTTAACTATTTCAGCGCACAAATAGGTCAGTGGTTAAGCACTCGCTTGCCATGCGGAAGGTCCCGGGTTCGAACCCCCGCGCCGACAAAAATTTGTATTCGAAACTTGGTTACAGTTGTTTGTAAGGGATACCTTCCGGTGCGCTCGTGTTGACCCAGCACCTAAATGGGAAGTACTGTGTCACTTCTCGCCCATCAGAAGGGAGGCATACTACGGGATGGGCAGGCTACAACACAGACTACAAGCGTCTACAGTAGCTCCTGTTTCATGGCTACGGAATAAAATAGGCTGTGAAACACTCATCTTAAAAAAAAAAAAAAAAAAAAAAAAAGATTACGAGTATAATGAATTCAACACATGATATCGAATAGAATTCTAGTTGAAATATTTAACCATCTAAATCTTTTAATTTATGGAGAGCTTACTTTCTATAGATCTTCTATAGCCTCCGTGGCGTAATGGTTGTGACTACTGCCCGTAGTCCAGAGTTCCCGAGTTCAACTCCCGGCTGGGGCAGACTTTTCGAAGAAAATTCTGTTCCATCCAAACACGTGAGGCTGCCATTTCCGGCCCTACCCAGGCTGGGTGAGGTTAATGTGGGTAGCTGGTGCGATTCCCAGCGAATGGAGGGTAAAACCCCCGTCCTAATCCAGGACGTTAAATCAAATAGAATCGTTGGCGTTAGGAAGGGCATCCAGCCATAAAAAAACGTGCTCCACCCTACCAACCTCAACCATGAGGTTGAACAATGCCGACCCCAAAAACAACATAAGCTAATATGGGATAAAGGCAAGGGAGATATATTACTTTTTCTTCTATAAATAACTCTTTCCAGAACACCTTGTTGACTCAAAGTCGGTTTTTACTGTATGGTAAATGAAATGAAATTATTGTTCTCAGTCCATTTTCAGTATCTCCTAGCAAGATCTTTTTGCGACCGGGTGAAGAAGTTCCAGTCTCATTGAAATGTAAGCCTGTAGAACCAGGAGATTTTCAAAGCAAGTTGCTTGCCAAGTTTGACACAGGTTTGTTATAAATAAAATTAATTTTATGTTTTTTTTTTACTATTTAAACCATTTGTCCCAACGTTGAATGAGGTTAAGTTCTTCGGTGTGTACCTATAGTTTGTGAGATTATAGCGAATAAGAGGTAAAGAAGTGGTTATGAAATTATGATGTGTTTTTCTCCATAATGAATTGATGACTGAGCCTTGAGGGTCCTATTTAAAAACTATTTGACCCAAGCCAGTTTGAGTGAAGTTAAGTTCTCAGGTGTGTAGCTGGTTTCTGAGCTAAAAGCGAATAGGGTGCAGACCGCTAGTTAAGTATTAAAGAAAACAATAATTATAATCTTATTTTTTCTGTATTTTAATTCAGACTGTTGTTCATTCTCAGGGGAGTTCATATCCGCCTCTATCCAGTGTCCTTGTTCCAATTTGAAGTTGAGTCTCAGCACTTCTCATCTGGATTTCGGACTTGTTCCCCTGGGACTACGGAGCGTGCAGAGATTTGAAATCGTCAACAACAGTGAGCAGCCCATCCAGTTCCGGCTTGTCAAAAACGCAGACCTCCAGCACGATTTGGCTGATATTGATAAGTAAGGCGTTTTGATTCATCAATCTCAATAGCCGATTTAAGAGTTTGGAGTTCGAGTCTTGGTCATAACAATTTATATTGCTTATATAAAGACCTTTTTAATATACAAAGAGTGAAAATATATTAATTATTGTATTAAACTCTCAAGATTCGAACATTTTAAACTATTTCAAATAAAATATTTCATTGAGATCTTCTGGGACTGGACATGCGCCCACAATGCTTGCGGCGTTGCCCTTCTGTATCTCAATGCTGATTCTCTCATATAAGTACTGTCCAGCCATCTTCATTCCAGATTAATCCACCAACATTGCTCCTATTTCTTGAACGAAACGCCTAACAACAATATAAAGACCTAACAACCACTGTGTCAATAATTCAATGAAAATTCCTTTTTCTAAAGACTCCTCAACTGTTGGGGTATTTTCACTCTCAACAGGTTGAAGGATTGTTGTGATCTGATCAAAGATAATGAGCAGACGAGATACAACGTACTCAAATACCAGGATCTTGGATCAGATAAGTGTCATGAAGTTATCTACGATCGGCTCTATTCAGATGAGTTAGCTTTGCTGCGACCCACAGATGAACTCTTTCTTTTTTCCAGCGATGTTATTGACATGGAACCTTTGGTATGTACTAGTACATTTGATAGACTAAGAATGTATCACGTACCCATATTCAGGCACATTTTGGTGAGATATGGGGTAGTTTCTTGTAAAACTTGAACATTTTGTCCTCTCTTACATATTATAATTGAATTATTTATTAATTGGACATATGTACAAACAAGTAATGATGAAAATTAATATAGAAAGTTGAAAACAAGAAAAAAAGATAAACAACATGGCGTGTATCTCTCACTTATGAAGCACTTTCGCCCTTTTTCTTATAGACTTAACCCCCCTTAAAATGGTTCATATAACACGTGGTTAAAATAAAGGCACACTTTTCTGAAACACTCTATTTGTATAATTGTATATACAGATATCCTAACCAAAGGATATGTGTTTTGTTCACCAACCGTGTTTCGTACACTCATTCACCACGATCTACTTTATTCCACACTGTACTCCAAATCTTTGTGTGGCATATCAGAATAATGGAATGTATTGCAGAGATAGTTAACCCCTTGAACACCAGAGACGATCTGGATTCTACGTTCACAGTACTGTGTATCATTGATGTTGTAAAACTTGAACTTTTATTCACAGAGTGGTACAGTTTGGTCGCATACTAGTGCAATCATTGCAGTTACGTTTCATCCCTTAGAATGTCGTGGTTACCAGATATCAGCTTACTGTGACATGACTGGGTTTGATGCCCGACATGCCCTAACATTTGAAGGACATGGATTGGGGCCCAAGTTTACATTGAGTGCTAGCCAAATCTGTCTGGACTATTTTGTTTGTTCTTCAAAGGCTTTTGAGGTACGTTCATGCCAAAAACTTTTTTGCATAAAATATTTTTCTTCAAATATTTTTTCAATATTTTTTTTTACTACAGATAATATATTTCTGCCATTTGTAATCCAGAGGGCAAAGTACTCAGAAATTTCCTCTCTGGATTACAAGTTACATTTTTTGGAGTATGTTATCACAAATTCCAGTGTTTAGTACAGCTTGGATTATATTTTTGAATTGCCGGGGTGTTCTCAGATTTCTTAGGAGGAATAAGTTGCCAATATTGTGTGTCAAGACAATTATTAAATTTTGATTATAGCTGACTAATCGAAGTGAGGTCCAAGTTAGACTTGGACTACTCAGCCATGTTCTCTCACTTCTCAGATCTACATAACGAACGTTGGTGACATCGTGGGTACAATTGACTTCCCAGCTCAGACGCTTGTGTTCGGAGGTAGCATCTCCTGCTGTCCTGCTT
>JAMCCL010000181.1:0-60015 GCA_024516035.1 Bactericera cockerelli
GTACGGGTAAACGAACCTGGTGCTCTTAGCTAGCTAGGCATTTATCTGAGCGCACGGCAGTGCGCCAGGCCAAGTTCCAGCAAGCACGGCAGTGTATCTTTACACGAACCGATTCATCCGGTTTTTCACACACTCATATCTTCGGTTCAATTGATTATAGAGATATGACATTTGGGAACAGAGATTGTCCTAAATCATTAAAAAGACATTGAAAATTTCAAGACTCTATGCAAAAAACTTTCAGAGGAATGTAATTTTGAAATTTGCGATTTTGATACTGACTGACTGACTGATTGACTGACTGACAGATCAATCAAAATTATGAGGCACTTCCCGACTACCTAGAAAGCTGAAATTTTGCATGATGGTAGGGTTTATTGTAAAAGTACAGGAAAAATCTGAAAACCGAAACTTTCGCATTTATCATGCTGTTAAACGGTGTCGTTTTAGGGAGGAATATATATTATTATTTATGAATCTAAATTATGAAGCACTTCCCGACTACCTAGAATGCTGAAATTTTGCATGATGGTAGGTTTATTGTAAAAGTACAGGGAAAAATCTGAAAAAGTTCTGAAAACAGTTAAACGGTGTCGTTTTAGGGAGGAACTATACTCTATTATGTATATAAATTATGAGGCACTTCCTTACTACCTATAAGGCTGAAATTTTGCATACTGGTAGGGTTTATTGTAAAAGTACAGGGAAAAATCTGAAAACCGGAACTTTTTCACTTCTCATGCTGTTAAACGGTGTCGTTTTAGGGAGGAAGTATACTCAATTATGCATATAAATTATGAAGCACTTCCCGACTACCTAAATGCTGAAATTTTGTATGGTGCTAGGGTTCATTGTAAAAGTACAGGGAAAAATCTGAAAACCGGAACTTTCGCACTTATCATGCTGTTAAACGTGTTATTTAGGGAGGAAATATACTCGATTATGTATATAAATTATGAGGTACTTCCCTACTACCTACAAAGCTGAAATTTTGCATGGTGCTAGTGTTTACTGTAAAAATACAGGGAAAAATCTGAAAACCGGAACTTTCGCACTATTTCCGCTGTTAAAGGTGTCGTTTTAGGAGCATATTAAAGTGAAGAATCATGAAATTTTTCATAAAAAATAATGAAACTTGGTGTGAAACGAAGCATTTACAAAAAGTAATGATATCCCACAAAAAACTACCGTTAAAAAAGGGCCAAGTTCCAGAACTCCTATCCAAAAAGGTTTCGCCAATGAATGCAGTGATATCTTGTTTGCGGCCAAGTTATCTTGGTACTAAACTATTTCTTTTATTAACACCCGTTTTCTGAGTTCCTCATTTTGTATGTTTTTAACTGCAAACTATCCTCTCACTTGGCCAGTTTTATGCCATCGGTTGTATGGAATATTACCACTATATTTATAGTACAGAATAATAATATAACCATCACAAGGAGCGAAACTGGCCAAGTTAGAGGATAGTTTGCAGTTAAAAACATACAAAATGAGGAACTCAGAAAACGGGTGTTAATAAAAGAAATAGTTTAGTACCAAGATAACTTGGCCGCAAACAAGATATCACTGCATTCATTGGCGAAACCTTTTTGGATATACAAATTACAACCAGTGACAACCCAGGCTGGGTGAGGTTAATGTGGGTAGCTGGTACGATTCCCAGCGAATGGAGGGTAAAACCCCCGTCCTAATCCAGGACGTTAAATCAAATAGAATCGTTGGCGTTAGGAAGGGCATCCAGCCGTAGAAAATGTGCCAAAACCAATCAACCTCGACCATGAAGTTGAACAACGTCGACCCTGCTTGAGCGGGATAAGACAGAGTAAAAGAAGAAGAAGAAGACAACCGGTGACAAAAAGTGCAAAAATTACAAAATGTGCAAAATTGCACTTTTGAAAAAATATTATGGTAGGACCAAATTAGTAGTAATTTTTTTATATAGTTTATTTGTTTATTTTCTTTATAAAGAAACATTTATAGAAAGGTACTTCTCCTAAGCTTTGAAGGACTATAACAAATAAGCTTTGAACGCCAGCGTCGATGGCATGTTGAATACACCGGTTCCCTTCAGAACACCGAAGTTAAGCGACATCCAGCGAGGTTAAGACTTGGATGGGTGACCATTCAAATTCTAATTCTCGTGACGCTGGCTTTTCCCGGCCCCACTCAGGCTGGGTGAGGTCAATGTGAGTAGCAGGTTGTGAGTTTCCTGCGAATGGAGGGTAAAACCCTCGTCGTGATATGACCATGGCAGTTGAAAGCGACGTTAAACCCCACTTAAAAAAAAAAGCTTTGAACGGCTTCTAATAATACCTATGGTGCTCTTTCTTTATTGGGTTTTAACGTTGTTTTTCAACTGCATGGTCATATACAACGGGGATGTTACCCTCCATTTTCAGGCAAATCACAAACCTGCTACTCGAATTAACCTCACCCAGCCTGGATTGGCTGGAATGCCAGCATCACGAAGTCTTCACCTCGCTGAACGTTGCTTTATGGTGCTCTGTGATTGGTAGAAAGTCTGACTTGAGGGATTATCTTCTCTTATCATTTTTGTAAATTTATTTTAAAATTGCACCTTGGGGAGGTATTCATACTAAACTTACATTGATTCCAACTATGTATTTCCAGCACAATTTATTTTTAAAACTCATTATGGCTGTCTCATAATTCATAACGGAAAGTACGGCTCGTATTGAAGCCTGTGGTTAGACCTATCTCCAATGGACTTACCTAACACCTGTCAATAGCTGCTTAAGATCTTTGAATGAGATCCAAAAACACCGGCGGCCATGATATCAGCTATAATATAGTGTGTATGTATAATTGTATATGATGCTACGGACCGACCTCAGAAAGTCGTTCGACTCCTAAGAAATCTAAATAAAAGGCCTAAAATCGAAACCCGAACATATAAGCTTAGTGACCTACTCCACACGGTCACTCTGAGTATTATAAAGAGTCATACTAAGTACAACTAACGATTAGCTCAGTGGTAACTCGCTTTACATGCCGAAGGTCTCGGGTTCGAACACCAGAGCATACGTAATAAATTGTAATCAAAACTTGGAAAAATTTGTTTGAGTTAGGGATAGCTTCTGGTGCGTTCGTGTTGACCAAGAAGTTAAATTTGAAGTATGTTGTCACTTCTTGCTCATCAGAGGGAGGTATACTAAGAGCCATATGGCTAAGGTTCAACACAGACCACAAGTGTCTACAGTAACTGCTGTTTCGTAGCTAAATTTAAAGGCTGTGAATCATAAATCCTGAAAATAAAAAACAGCGGAGTCGCTGACCCTGTTGCAATGAGCCGTAGGGTCATGTGCTGTACCAGTATATAATGTACCAGCGACCAGAGGTCAATTCCCATCTTGTGGCACACTCTAGGGGAAAAACGACGAGCTCAGTTTGTAGCAATTGCACTTGTGTAATGTGTCAACCAAATTAACTTGTTTTTATTGTGTTTAGTTTTGATTTATTGCGACTTGAAAGTTTTCATATGGTCAAAGTAAATTTTTTCTTGCAACGTATTTTATTTTTTGAAATTACCTAGTATCAATTTGAGGAAAATACTTGATTTTATTGGATATCAAATTTAATGGGAAGTCTGATTAACTTTGTTTTTTTGTTTGATTATAAGCAATAACTAAAATATTAGGTTTTCTTTTTAAAAAGTGAGGAGAATGTACCAGCAACCACTTTTTTGTCATGTACCACTGGTATGGTCACTGGTACATGATTCAAATTTTGTGAGTAATTTACCTACATAATTAAAATTTTCCATTGTGTTAGGGATGGATGCTTGTCACAGTGTCACACACTATCAAATAAATTTCATGTTATTTTTCTTTACTAGGAATGGATCCCTGACCAAATCAAGCATGATAATAATAGCCCAAAAATATGTTGTTTTTATTTAAAAAAATTAATTCCACTCCTACACACCTCCAAAATAACTGTAGAAAACGACATAGTTTCTATTACATATGATGATCTCGAATCTGAAAATGAAGATGATGAAGAAGAAGAAGAAGAAGAAGATAGAAATATATTCAGCCTTGGTTCTTTGATAAAAGCAGCAAAAAATAGTTAGTTTGGTAATTTTGTAGCTGTTGCTGTAAAATAAACGATTCTCAGATGTAAAATTGATTTTTTAACTTTCATTTTTCAATAAAACTAAAGTTTACATTGTTATTTTCAAAATAGTAGCTTAAATTTTTCTTTTTTTCTTGCCCTCATAAAATCCATTTTTCCCTATTGTAATTAGCCGTACTACTGGTACAATATGTTGTGGTCACTGGTACAGTATGGTAATGTACCACTGACCGACGTGAAGAGGTCTGGGGAAATGCAAATTTTTAAGTCTGAGGTTACCTTAGAGCCTCCCTTAAAATAGCATTTTATCGGCAACAAAATTATCTATTGAACTGTATAAAAAGGTCCACGAAAGACCAAAAAGGAAAAAATAGAAAAATCAAAATGTGAAAAACGTACCACTGGTACAGCACATGACCCTACTGATGAAATCCATGACATTGCGTATTCCGATTAGAAGGGCAAATCTTCTCTCAGCGGTCACGATCTTGCGGTTTCTGGTTTTGCACTAAGTTCAATTTCAATTACAGTAATTTACCGTCCGTCGGTCGCCGACAACACGACAAGGAAAAAAATATGCTGAAACTTTTTCTTATTGAATCTAGAAAAAAACCATTATTATAATATATTATTATACTATCTAAGTAACTCTATTTGGCGTCTCACAGAACTTCGCCAAATTGCCAAGCCAATATTTGGATAACATTTCTCAACAACCCATGAGCCTTTATTACCATCGGATCTGGCTGTAACTTGAAGACAGCAATTCCGGAGGTTTAAAAGAAATGTAAATTAAATTTCAGGCTTGATTGTATGATTCCCAAATAGGTACTCATGGCCTCCTGGAAGAAATTTTCTTTTGAATTCAAACATTATTTGAGATTCCAAAATATGATCTCATGAATTGTTGTAGGTACCATGGGAAATTTTCCTGTAAACTATATTTAAAAAAAATGTGTTGTCATGCTGAGTTGAGATCCCTAAGGGGTACTCACTACTCATGGCACTTTGGCGAAGTTCTCTAGAAACAGCGTGGCACTGAAGTTGTTATACTACTGAGATGCTGACTATTCCTGGCCCAAACAGACTTGGTCAACTAGGTGAAGTGAATAGTGAATTAGGTTGGTAAGTTTCCTTTTATGAGCAGATCGTCAAACCCTTGTCTCTATATTAAAAGAACGCCGGACGCAAGGAAAAAAATTGAATTAATATAGTCAGTTCAGAGTATCGAACCCATGATTTCTGAATCAATTCTCTCAACCGTGGATTTTGTGCTCAAGGTAGCGTGCAAAAACACGTGCTTATTACCAATATTACCTACTGAAGATTTGAATGGTGACTCTAGTCTAGAGGCACTCCTGGATCTGAGTGAAAGTCGAAGTATGGCAGGTCAATTCCTAGGCAGACAGATATGGCTCTTGTCAGATGATATCTTGCTATGATTGCATAGTTACTTCCAGAAACACAGACTAAGGACTGCATACTATCATATCTATGACTTCTTAATCTAAGCCACTATCAGCTGTTAATAGCTGATATAAATGCGCTGTGATTGGTTGACATTCCCACTAAGTAAAGTTTTTTAAAGTTATATTTGTGTTAATTAGTTTCGTGATATCACAACTACTTAAACTCTCTTTACTAAATCTTTGCTGAACTTGGGACTTGAACCACCGACCTGCAAGTTACAAGTCCGCCGCCTTATCGATCAAGCTACTGAGGTCGGTTGAAATTCCCATTCGAGGGCGGAATAGTGTGGAGTGAGTTAACCGAACACAGTGAGGTTCTGTTTTAACTTGCATACTGGACGATTTGGCTTTTGTTTGTCTGTCTATGTATATGTCTGTGTGTCTGTCTGTTCCGGAATAGCTCTCGAGCGGCCGCATGGGGGCCGTTTGTAAAAAAAAAAAAAATGATTTTTCTAATTTTATTGAAACAAGCAAGGCTCTTGAAATTTTGTAGAGTCGTTGAGAAAATATATTTGAGTTCAGTAGTGAAATTTAATCATCCTGAAAGCCAAAGGGGCCGCACTGTGGTAGAAAATCGAAAAAAGGCCAAAAATAGGGCCGGTTGATATTTTTCAATTAAAACCTATCAAGTGGGGTATTGAATGAAAGGTCTCGATGTCCTCATGCTTAATTTAACATTTAGAATGCGATAGTTAAATCTGTGTGAGGTTTACAGTTCACAGAACCACTAGTTATCTAATTCTGTTTCATAATTCGGAATTCGGCCCTAACTTACATGTAAGAACTCTGCCACTTTAAAAGAAAGGCAAAATTATGATGTGCCATTAGCCATTTTGTAGAGTTTTTTTTCAAGTCCATAACTAAATTTATTATTAGCCATTAGCAACTGGGTATTCACACTGGGTCTTTTAGGTACATGTAAATAATTTATTAGAATAATTTATTCTAGATTATTTTGAATCAACTTCTTCTATCTTGACACTGCAAAACAATACCTTAGATCACTAAAAGTAGGTACATACATCATCAAAATTAGACAGATGTTATTATTTGAGGGGAAAAAATTGGTAACTTCAATCACCTACTTAAATATGATTCAGCCCAGTCTGATCCGTGCACTGTTACACAAGGATATCTTCAAATTATAGACAACTCAAATTATATGGGTATTATTTCATGGAACTAATGCCATGGTACCTATAATACCTACATAAGATATGACTTGTCAAGTTATCTGTAAGTAAAATAACATACCTAATAAATCCTCATTTTTATATCATTGCATAAGTCCTGGATCCTACTGAGTGCAACATTTTTGTTTCGAAAAGTTGCAAAAAAAAATCGCAAGGTTTCATGCTCCGCAATTTTTACTGTCGCATTGGAAGGCGCTGCGTGTATAGTAGGTCTGAAAATCCAGAGATCGCGGGTTCGAAATCTAATATCCGGGACATGACAAGTGATCCTCCCATTTAGAATTTTGACCACATTATAGTAGGTCTTGGGCTTATTGCTGCAATAATGGGACTCAATAGACTTAGTGGGGCAGTATAAATGGGGCAATATTATTACCTATAGTAAATTATAAATAAGTGTTGGCCATTACTGTAGCTATTTTAAACCAAGAAAGGTCAGTTTTGCATAAACTTCCGGGGTCCATTTGAGGCTGGCGCAAGAACAAATAACTTTCTAAAGTCCTCAATAGACAGGATTTGATGACCAGTGTAGACATTATACAAACATGATGCTTGTACAAATGTACATAGTTTATGCTCTAATGTTGGATATTATTTACCCGTCCAAACATAGAAATCTACTCAGACTTCAGATTCAAACTATGTGTACCATTACCATACTTTCAATATTTACCATACCTATTTAAAGACTTAACAATTTATTTCTTCAAATATGCATACCTACCTAGTTTCAGTAGATACATTAAAATATATAGTATTGAACATGAATATTTTTATTAATGCAAATATTTAATAGGTAGATAAATATCTAGATATGCAGGGTTTATGGTTAGGTACTATGTTAAAGTTAAGGTGTTAACTTCTATATCAATTTATCAATGTATGTAGGTAAGTACCTTTAAAGCTACTAAATTTTACCTACCTATTAGGTATGTACCTACACCATTTTGATATTCTCCAGCTTTTACATAACTTTTGAATAATGGCCAGACGTCTAATCATCTCAGCATTCACAAGATATTATTTACGTAACTGACCTCGGCCAAGTCTCGAGTCAGGTCAATAGTCAATGCGGCATAATTCTAGATATTTATGGTGAATTCAAGTGGGATATGGAGATTTTTGACCTCACCAAGTCAAGTTAGAATTTTTGACCTCCCTGGTGACCCAAAGTGAGGTCAACTTGAATCCGTTTTTGGGACGAATATTATGGGAGATCAAACGTATGGGTTTGGTGGCAGAGATTCCCTCAGGCAATAATGACGGCTTTTGTCAATATTATTCTTGGCAATAATTTTATTACCTATACATAAATAATTGTATTATTATACACATTCCAATTTTTGTTCTTAGCGCAAAATTTGAGAACTTTTCGGTAGGTGCCTATCTTTAATATCCTAATATCATATTTTTCCCTAAAAATCCACCACTGGTTGCTGTTCACATTAAAGCAGCTACTCATTTTTCCTCACGAGGTATATATGAGTGGACCCCGGGCATCCAAGTGCAGAGTAGAAAACAATCATGCACTGCTGGGGATCGAACCCAGGCGTGCGTGCAAGTCTAGTGCTCTTCACACTTAGCAACAAATCAATTACTAAATAATAGTTTATAATAAACCTTTGGTCCACTGTCGATATAGATATAGCGGGTATTTTGATACACCCCGGTTTCTGGTGTAGGACTCCAATCAGTGAGAACCTGTCACACTTGTCAGGGATGTGAATGACCTGCTAACTGGAAGAGTTGAAGCGCCATATTTGAAAAAAAAGACTAACAGACTGTCACTCAAACATTCAGGGCGACTTTCATAGAAGTATAATGCACGTGTTGCATAATGCAGCGAGAATTTCATCAGTTACATCCAACATCTACTGAAGGTATTTATATTTTTATATATTGGTTATTTGTGATGAATATCTTCGCATTATGTGTCACCAGGCATTAAGTGCTGAAATTGTACATTCCATAATACAAGTTTCTATTATACTAACTCACCTACATTAAATTTATTGTCGATTTATATTGAAGCCGGTTTTTCTTTCAAACCCAGCCTTACTAAAATTCACTATACCTGGGTCTTGAACCATCGACCTCCAGGTTACAAGTCCACTGCCTTATCCATCCAGCTACTGAGATCCAACCCTTTTCAATAAAATAATACAAATTATTTTTCTTCTCGATTAAGGACTAGGGAGTCCCACTACTCCAGCAGTTGGTTTGTTGCCATTACTATGAGGTCAACGTTTCAAATATGTATTGTATGGATATGTATATGAGGAAAAAAATATGATTCGAACAAACTACAAAACGAAATAAGGATCCCTATGCTGCCTGGATCAACCTGCAGTACTTGTTATTATTACTCTACAAATTCAATCAAGTACCTATTATTTACAAATAAGGTATGATACATCGACAAATATACCTTATTATACAGTACACTCTGTAATCAAAACTTAAGTAGTTAATTCTGAATTCAAAACAGATAGGTACATAAATCCCACATAGCTTAAAACTATTTCCTATCTGTCAAGTCGTGAAAACTAGTTCACTGAGTCTAGTGTTTTGTAACAGTGTTAATTAAAAACAAGTTAGTGAGAGCAGAACTTTGACGCTTAGGCAGCTATTCCAAAGCATGGAGCTGGAGAGAAAGTTGATCTAAGTTTAAAGATGAACCCATCTCACCTCTTCCCCTAATAAATAGACTAGTCGTGTGCCCGTGATTCACAACAATCGCAACGAGAGTTCTGAACGGGACTTATTTAAAGTGGACCGAGGCATGGCCGAACTGGTGAATTTTGTGATCGGTTTCAGTGAACGATCGATAAGGCGGTGAACTCGTACACTGGATATTGGTGAGACTCAGGCATGTTGAAGTTTAAGAAGTTTGGGTTTCAGTAATTTTGGTTTTCTATAATTGTATGTGTGGGCACTGGGCATAAATATACAATATATAAATTATGTACGAGAAGATAAGTACAATAAAGATTTCTAATAAATATAATGACTGACCTCAGTGGCTGGATCGATAAGGCGGCGGTCTTATAATCTGGAGGTAGGTGGATCAAGCGACTTTCAGTAATTACCTATTATGATACTACGATTTTCATTGACACAAACATGATACCTTAAAATAAAAACTTATAGATGAGTATGAGATGATTGTATTTGCAGTTGAAACGTTTGTTATGATTTGTAAAGAAGAAATGGGTCTGATAGAAACTGTTGGAAAGCCGATGATGATGGCAATGTATTATGGGCAGAAATTAGGTGTTTAGGTGCAGAGGGGGAATGAAGCTACTGTGTTGGGGGCTTATCTAGAAGCAGTAGTACTTTTCATGGATTTATTTTTAAACTAATTTGAGAAGTCAAGACTTGTTGAATATTTTTCCCACACCGTCCGACCAAACAAATCTCCGCCCCGATTCAGATTTGAACCAGCGACCTTTGTGCTAAGAGGTAACCAAGTTTGTCGAGAAAACATGCAATATCAGTAATGATAAATTTATTAATAATAAACAAAAGTTTCAGATAGGCACAGAAAATGTTACCTATTTCCGGGTGGTGGAATTATTACCTGGACGACCAGATCTAATGTCTGACTTCTTGCCATTAAGGTGATGAACCAAGGACCTCTGGTTCAAAGGTCTTCGGTTAATAACCTTGCCTGCGAGGTCGTAAACATTTGATTACTGAATAATTAATACCATATTAAGTACTTAGGTACTGTATGTATTCCAGTAAATTTAAAATTGTGATAATAATAATAGTAGGGTGGTGTAAAGTCTTGCTAATGTGTGCCCGATGAAGCCTCTACTCAGGTTTTAAAATTTCAATTTTCGTTACGTAATAATGCATTTTGAAAAAGATAATATAGTTTTTTTTTCTCGAAAATATAATATAATTTATTTATTTAAATATAAAACAGGTCTTCGAAACGCAAGCCATCAGGAATAGTGCCCATAATGCTCACAGCATTTCCTCGTTGAATGGTGATTGATATTTTTTGGATTAAGAAGCTATTGGAAAGTTGATCGCCATTCAAACGAATAATATATGAAATGCGTCACCTTGGATGGAATGTTGACGAGGAAATCAGCTGTCTCTCGGATGACTCTTCAACTCGTCGTTGCGATATTATTGCTGTGAAATCAGATTCTAGTCAAGTGCTCATTCTTGACCCAACAGTAAGATTTGAAAAAAATGCTTCTCAAGCTGATGAAGTGGACAGAGAAAAGAAATCCATTTACGAGCCGTGTATTGGGGATCTTGCTCGTAGATATTAAATAGAAGCCAACAAGTTCAAGGTGATAGGACTTTTATTTGGAGCACGAGGTGCAATACCTTCTTTCACCTTCTCAGTGTTGCGTGATCTGGGAATCCCCAATAAGAAGATCATTGATATGAGTTTAAAAATCTTGAAAGATTCAGCTCATATTCTCAACTACCACTTATTCCATTAACCAAACAAATTAAAAAAAAAAAAAATGTTGATAAAAATGCTCCACCTTTAACTTGAAATCTTGTAAAAATCTTGTTTAAAAAAAAATGTCCAGAAAGCCGGACTTCGTAGTCAAGTGACGTAGTCGTCACACGGCCGTATATAAATAAATATACTTTCTCTCACTACACTAGATATTATTTTTCAAAGAGAAACTCTCTATGGCCGTCCAAAGAGGCAATGCGGCGGCCATACTTGGCACATTGCCTATCAACCAAGGGCTCGATAAGGCTTTTGTACTGTGATTTAATTTTTTTTTTTTTTTTTTTTTTTTTTTTTTATAAAATATAATATTTTTGCATTGTAAAAAAAAATATAGTTACCTAATTAAATTTAAATTGATTCTTTAATGTTGGTCAGCCGACCATTATCGATTGGTCCGACCGACAAAGTCAAAAACAGAATCTTGTTGGCGGACATGTTTTTTTCCGTCCATTCATTTTATCAACCAATCAGAGAGCACGTAACATAAAGTTGACAAAAAAAATCCAGTGTGAAACTGCCACTAAATGAAATACTCGATTAGCACTATGCAACAGGTTAATCATTCAAATTCTCCATTAGGCTGACAGGATCTTTACCTAACACTCCGATTAAGCCCTTGTCTTTGCAATTTGCAACAGCCGGTAAGTCCTTTTCCGACCACAATATTACCCTTGAATTATTTATATATTAATTTAATGATGAACTAATTTTAATTGCATTTAATTATTTATTTGAAAACGTATATTTATAATGAATATCCAATTAAAGAGAGAGTATTGTCCATATTTGTAGTCCAGGCAGCTAGACACTTCAGCCGGTCCAAATACAGAGTGGATTCAATAGAATTTCCTTCCTGGTGTGAAGGTAAATATACAAGAAGGACTTTTAATGATGGGCATGAGTGGCCTGTCAAGAACTTCCACTTTGTTAAAAGAGAACGATTATTACAAGGATTTATTACAGGTTAATGTAGAGGGTGGTCCACTATAAAGTAAACACTCTAACATCTCAAAGTAGTCTCTATTTTTATCTTCGGTAGTCCGAAGTGGTATACAAAATCAACTTACATACCAAATTTCAAGTCTTTAGCTCTTACCGTACTCGAAATGTCGTGTTTAAGGACGCACGGAACAGTGGCCAAAAACAACTTTTTTAGTATCCTGAGGCTATGATTCATCCAGAAATGTGAAAAACTGGGTAGGTCAAAATTCCGACGATTACAATACTTTCCTTTACTTTCCTGATAGGATAAGAAAAGTAAAGATCTGTTCAGGGATGATTGCGTTGAAATGTTTTTACGAATTTTTAAGCTACATTTTTTTATTAAATATAGCTGTAATCAAGGAACCTCGCGGTCTGTAATGACTGCGGAAGTGTGAAGCAAGAGTGTATTTAATAAAAATTGTGAGTAAAAAGGAACAAACAGACAAAGATAGTGGTTTTACAACAGAGACTTTACTTTCTCGGCCCAATATAACAATTTATTTTTCAATAAAATACATATTTTTATTGAAAATTTCGTTCCTGTAGTAAAGTTTGGTAATTTTAAATTCCCAAAATGGTTCAGTAGCGATCTCAAGGACAAAACCCTGGCTAAAAAAGAAAAACATAAGCAATTCAAACGATGCCCATCCGTCATCAATTATGAGCAGTTCTCCAATTTGAGGAGGGAATGTAAAGCTTTGAGTGATTCTGATTATAGCAGGTTTGTTTCTGAGGTTGAAGCTAGTTTACAGCAGAATCCTAAGCGGTTCTTTGGCTTCCTTAATGATTTGAAGGGTAGTAATAAAAAAAATAGAAATAACAATGCACCTCAATGTTTAACTTTGGACAACATCACTGCTACGGATTCTGAGGGAAGTGCAGGACTTTTGGCGACACACTTTTCATCTGTGTACTCAAATGAAACTATTGTGCCGCCTGAGTTTAACTTTCCTCAGTGTACCGATGGTTTGTCTCTTGTTCAGATTTCTCCTAATGAGGTTTTCAAGAAATTGTCATCTCTTCTTAAGTCGTCTTCTGCCGGACCAGACGGTGTGCCACCTATATTACTGAGAGAGTGTGCTGTTGAGCTGTGTCGTCCTCTGTGTTCATTATTTAACCAATCGCTATCAAATGGACGATTTCCCGATACATGGAAAAATTCTTTTGTTTTGCCTCTTTTTAAATCTGGTTCTAAAACAGACGTCAAGAACTATAGGCCAATTGCCAAAATATCATGTATCCCCAAAGTATTTGAGTCACTCGTCCTTGACAAAATTGGTAAACCTTTATCGAGTGTCATAGTCAGCAATCAACATGGCTTCATCAAAGGTCGTTCAACCTTGACAAATTTAACAACTTTCTATGAATATCTAACGTCTGTAATTGAAGATGGTGGCCAAGTTGATTGCTGTTACACCGATTTTAGTAAAGCTTTCGACAAAGTGAATATTAATATTCTTTGTGCAAAGCTCCATGCTTTGGGTATAAATGATCCTCTCCTATCCTGGTTCTACTCCTATCTTACTGGTAGAACCCAGACCATTAGATATAATGGATCCCATTCTGAACCCATCTCTGTTAATTCGGGTTGTCCGCAAGGGGGGCATTTGTCTGGGTTAATCTTCAACATATTCATAAATGACCTGATAAGTAGAATACCAGGAAATTTAGGACTTCTATTTGCTGATGACTTTCGACTTGCAAAACGTATTGACAGCACAGAGGATGGTGCTGCTCTGCAGCATGCTCTCTCACTTCTTTCTGATTGGTGTGGCGATAACCGAATGATATTGAATGTTAAGAAATGTCAGATGATTACTTTCACTCGTAAAAGGCGACCTCTTGTGATTCAGTACTCCTTGGATGGCGAACCTTTGTCTCGTATCTACAATGTAAGAGACCTTGGTGTTGTGCTGGATGCTAATCTTAAGTTCAACACACACTATTACAACATTAAAAACAAAGCCATGAAAACTTTGGGTTTCATCCAGCGCAACTCCAGAGATTTCAAATCTTCCAGTACTCTCAAAGCTTTATATTGTTCAATTGTTCGTCCATCTGTGGAGTATTGTTCATCACTATGGTCTCCTTTTTGTCGTGAGCACACTGATATTCTCGATAGTGTTCAACGAAAATTTTTGAGGTTGCTGGCATACAATGAAAGAATTAGGATTGTTAACCATGACTATTCTGAAATTGTAAATGCTAGTGGTCTCAAAAGTCTGAAACATAGACGAGATGTTGCTGATGTGATCTTTCTGTTTAAAATCATTAATAATTTTATTGATTGTCCCGACCTTGTTTCTCTAATCAATTTAAAAGTAAAAAACAAACAAACTAGGAATAATGATTTATTTGCTATTAAAACATTCAAAACCAACATTGGCAAAAATTGCACTATAAACAGAATAATGCAGCTTGGCAATATTGTTAACAATCCTCCATTCAATATTGACTTATTTAATGATACTTTAAACTCATTAAAATCAAAACTTATTCAGCCGGGTCGCCCAAACGCAAAATGTGGACGCTGGGAGCTAAAATGTACATTTTGGCTTTCCTAAAATGAACTTGCGTTCGACCAAAGAACGCAACATGGGGATGCGCGCGCACCTTAACGCTGGCAAAATCTACACGCTGGACCCTACCATTTCCCCTACTTTCCTGTTAAATTGCGTTCGCCCACCTCATGTTGGTAAAATCCTAGCGTCTACATTTTGGAGAAACGCAAAATCAAGTTTGAGGCTTGTTTGCATCCATTTTCAGTACATTTCAGTTCTTTTGTTGTCGCTCGCATTCGTCTTGTTGTTGAACAAATTTTTATTGTAATTACCATTTCACTTATTCTGTAGTTTGATTTTATATTGTGTAATCAAAAAAATATTCTAGTATTATTCGAATAAACCGATCGGTTCTTCCATTATTTAAAAATAATATCAAAATCAACCAAGATCTTTCTCATTGATATTGTAGAAAAAAAAACTCTTGTCAAGGTGCCAAGCTCACTTTGCTCCAATACCAGTAAACTAAACCAATCGTCTAATTCATTCTAATATATCAATACTGTCATTTATTGATACACCCTGAGACACTGTGTGTGTGCCATTTATAATTCAGCTATCAAAAGGTGAAGTCTGATGAATTTTGCTTGTGAATTCATTGTACACCTATAGGAAGAACTACTCATCAATGGTGAAGATGTACCTTTGTGAACCTTCTGATTTAGCTGTGAAAACCAGCAGCTGTAACCACTATCTTCCCAAATCAACCCAAACCTCTCAACAATTCTTCAAGATCTTGATAATCACTGACCAACCTGATTAAATACCAACATATTATTTACATCTCAAGTGTATTTATAAAGTATAAAAAATGCTTTCCAAGTCTGGGGAACAAGGCACTGTGCTTATTAAATAATATTTATGTTCCTTTAAATACCTTTATCTAGAAACATCTCTTATTAACTAGAATAGATTTAGAACTGTTAACCAACCTCAGTACCTTGATTGATAAGGTGGTGGACTTCTAACCGTGGAAGTTGGTGGTTCAAGTCCTGGTTTCAGCATAGATTTAGTAAAGCAAGTTTGAGTAGTTGTGACATCATGAAAGTGTTAAGTATACATATATGTCAACTTTGTTTACATGCATACAAGTCATACACACAAACAAAACAATATCACTGTTTGTGTATGCAATAAAAAGAAAAAAAGTATTCTTAACATGAGCATTTTAGAACAATGTTTTGAAGTTCTCTCCTAAAAAATATATAAAAACAAATAAATTCTTTTTATAAATTGTCTCATTTATTTCTTTTCTTCTTATTACCATTTCACTTATTCTGTAGTTTAATTTTATTTGTATATACTAGTTTCCTAATTCTAATACCAGCTAATAGTATTGGCATATTATTACTGAAATGTTAGCCTATTTTATTGGTATTTTATCTATAAAAGAAGGCTGTATGCATGAATGTAATTATGTATGGATGTTCTTTATACAAATCCACACCAATTGACCAAGAAACCTGAAATTTTGCACATAGTTTCCGTTTGGATCCGGTTAAGGTTAAGCTACAAGGAGTAAGGATAAAAAATGGATGGGTGACGTTTTCTTATCTAAATGACATTTTTTCTTGAGATTATTAATAAATAAGAACACAATTTCTGATTTTCAGTCTTATATTTTTCCATTTTCATGGCAAAAAAAAATAGAAAGCAGAAGTAGGTATGACAAAGAAAACATGAAACAAACAGAATATAATAATTATGTAGAATGAAGATAAATTTATATATCTAAATATTATACATAAGGGTGATTAAATAATTATGGAAGAGGTATATGACTTTCAAGACAAAACTTTGTAAGATTAAGAACAGGGCTTCCAGAAAGTTTTTTTTTTTTTTTTTTTTAATTTTGGGTTTAACTTCACATGCATGGTCATATCATGATGGGGGCTTTACACTCCATTTTCAGGAAACTCACAAACCTGATACCCACATTAACCTCCGGAAGGGTTGGGCCTGAATGTTAGCAGCACAAAGTCTTAACCTTGCTGGACATTGCTTAACTTTGGTGATCCTACAAGAACCTGAGTATTCAAAGGGCCATCAATGCTGGCTCAGAAAGATTCTCCCCCTCATTATCTCCAAATTGCATAAAATATTACAAACTGTATAATAAAACATTGAAATTTTGAAACACTTATTTTTACTTCTTTCTATGTTATTATTATAGACTGGAGGATCCATGAAAAACCCCTGTCCTGATTTGTGTCAGTATGGTATTTTTTTCCTTCATTAACTGGGAATTGCACCAGCTACTCACATTAACTTCACCCAGCCTGAGTAGGGCTAGATATACCAGCCTCACATTTTTGGAGGGAACAGCAATTTATTTTTGAATAAAAGAAAAAAAAATAGATCTCAGGATCTTTAGATTACGGGTAGTAGTCAAATCTTGAATAATATAAACTACCTACTGTTTTAAAAATTAAAATCAACACATTACCTGCAGTAAAAATTGTGCTTATCACAAGAATTCAAAACTGTCAAAATTTGCAATACTTATTTCTTCTTCTACTTTTACTTCCAATATTTTTTTTATAGTTTATTATAGACTGGTTGAATCAAGATCCATTAGAAACTTTGGTCCTGATCTGAGGTAGTGATGATGGAGGTTTTATCCTACATTTACTGGGAATAGTACCAGTTATCCACATTAACCTCACCCAGCCTGAGTCACCCACATCAACCTCACCCAGCCCACTTTAACCTAGAAATTATGAAGGAACTTAAGAACAGTCAACTTGATGGACTTTTATCAGAAAATGTTATAACTATAATTGCACACTGTAACTGATGAACTCATCTAAGGAAATGGATGGTTTATCATGAAACACAACTGTTACAGTATGATGGATTGATGGCAATGCAGCCAGTAACTGAGTTAATTTTATAATTCTAGTTTTCGACCAACTTCTTTGATGGTCATTCTTTCCAAATAAATCGAACCTACAACTTTGTGAAAAGCTCTCCCAAATTATTTATTTACTAGTTTATTTGTCAAACTAAAATATGGTGTCAGGTGTGTTGAAATTTTGTTCCTGTTTAATTCTTTTCTTTGTTTAATAAAATAACATCTGAGACATCAAATAATGGACAAAGAACTGGAAAAACAAATTCAACAGATTGTGCAGAAGAAGTTAGCGGAGTATGAAGCAGAGAACAAAACTTTGAAAGCTCAATTGTCAGAAGAAAAAGTCAAGCAGAGTGTCACCCTGGTAAAGCAGGTCAACAGTTTACCTCTACCAAGCGGATTGAAGCTCGACGGCAATGTCCGATCTAACATTGAACATTTCAGAAGAATGTGGAATAACTTTGAAACAGCTAGTGGCCTCCAAACAGAAACAAATGTTGTGAGAGTATCGACTATGTTGACAACAATAGGAGAAGAAGCAAGTATGAAGATATACAAACTAATAGAAAAACCAGAAGACAAAACAACGGAAGAAATCTTGAATATTTTGATCGAAAAGTTGACCCCTGAAGTGAACATCAGATATGAGCGCTATATTTATAATAGCATGAAACAGACGGAGGAAGAATCATATCAGGACTATTTTCTTAAACTGAAGACTCAAAGTAAATTGTGTGAATATAAGACCATGGAGGACGAACTTCTTTTAGACAAAATTATTTGTTCTATCAAAGATGTCAAACTGAGGGAAAAACTTTGGTTAAAGAGAAATATTGATCTTTCAGAAGCTATAAATATTTGCAAATCAAGTGAAGAAACAAAGAAACAGTTAGAATTTTTAGAAGATAAACAAAATGAAATCAACAAGGTGGAATTTAAAAACAAGAAATTCAGACAAACGAAAAATCAGAAAAAATGTGCATACTGTGGCGGAGAATGGCATAATAAAATTGAGGAATGTCCTGCAAGAACTAGTATTTGTTATCAATGTGATAAAAAAGGACACTTTGCCACTGTTTGTAGACAAAGAAGAAATAACATAAAGTATGTTCATCATAATGTGCTAAACAATGATGATTTTGACCCGAAAATATTACAAGTGAATCACTTTAAAGATCAAGGTGTATTTATCAATTTAAATGTAATCCTACCTAATAGCAAGGTTTAAAACCACATCATTTCAATTAGACACTGGAGCTACATGTAGCATCATCGGCGAAAAAACACTATGTAACATATTGGAAGTAGAAAATATTCAGTTATGTTTGTCTAATGCTGTACTTCGAGCTGTCAACGGAACAACACTGGGTGTCAAAGGAAAGTACACTATGAAAATAAGAAAAGGCAAACATATTTTTCACTTGGAATTTATTGTGGTAGACTATGATCACAAACCTTTACTTTCATACAAAGCATGTGATACTTTGAACCTGATAACCTACTGCCGTGAAGTTTTGAAAATATGTGAAATCAAGAACATACAAGAGAAACAACTCGAAAAAAATATACCTCATTCAACAAAGAAAATGGTTGAAAAGTATAAAGATATATTTGAAGGCATAGGTGAAATAGCAGGTGAAGTTGACATTGATTTTTCAACTGAGGTAACACCAGTAAAACAAAGCCCACGTCGTGTTCCAATTGCCTTAAAAGATGACTTGAAGATGGAAATTGAGAATATGTTGAAAAATAATATAATCGTTGAGGAACCTGGATACACAGACTGGACAAGTAATGTGACTATTGTGAAGAGAAATAATAAACTGAGAGTATGTATTGATCCTACCCATCTGAATCGTGCCATCAAGGATACCAAACAGCAACTACCTACAATTGATGAAATAATTCCAGAGTTAAATAACGCAAAATTATTTTCAACTATGGATGCGACAAAAGGATTTTGGCAAGTAAAATTAACTGAACGAAGCAGTAAATTAACAGCTTTTTGGACACCGTTCGGAAAATACAGATACCTTAGACTTCCATTTGGTTTATCAACAGCCATGGAAATTTTTCAGAAGAAAATGTTAGAAGTAGTACATGGTTTGAGAGGTGTGTTTGTATTAGCAGATGACATTCTCATTGTTGGCTATGGTGATTCTCAAGAGGATGCTCAATGTGATCACGATAAAAATCTTGAAGCACTTCTTAAGAGGTTGAAAGAACGAAATGTTAAACTCAATCCAGATAAAACACATCTCTGTAAAAAAGAAATAAAATTTTATGGTCATATATTGACTTCTCAGGGAATCAAGCCAGACCCTAGCAAGATATCATCAATTGTCAATATGCCGAGACCTGAAAATAAAGAAGCTGTGATGAGATTTCTTGGAATGGTAACATATTTGTCAAGATATATAAACAAATTATCTGATACAACAGAAGTTCTAAGAAAAATAACGCGAAATGGAGAAACATTTCAGTGGACTGATAATGAAGAAAAAGCATTTTTGAATATAAAAAATATCATTGCAGATGCAACAAAATTGAAATATTTTGACCCAAAGAAACCTATTACTATTCAAGCTGATGCGTCTTCTTTTGCCCTTGGATGTGCCATTTTGCAAGAAGATCAACCTGTTGCTTACGCTTCTAAAATGTTAACATCAACACAGAAGAATTACGCACAGATTGAAAAAGAAATGCTTGCGATTGTGTTTGCATGTCAACGCTTTGACCAGTATATTTGTGGACAGCCAAATGTTGTTATTGAGACAGACCACAGTCCATTAGTATCAATATTTAAAAAACCATTGTTAAAAATTCCAAAACGTTTACAAAGTATGATATTGACCCTTCAAAGATATAATTTACTTGTAAAATATAAGAATGGTACAAGTATGTATCTGGCAGATACATTATCTCGTGCACCTGAAAGTTTGCAGAATATTGAAAAGCAAAATGACATATATAAAATTTCACAAGAAATAGATTTGTGTGAAACCGTCAGTACATTAAGAATAATTAATACTGGTATAAATTACTATGATAACAAGATAGTTAAAATATCAGATGAATCAATTCAACGAATTAAAGAAGAAACAAATACTGATGGTCAACTTCAGCATCTGAAGCAACAAATAATCAAAGGATGGCCAGAAGAAAAACACAAACTGTCCAATGAGTTAAAGTGCTTTTGGAATTACAGAGCCGATTTAACAATAGAAGATGGAATAATTCTAAAAGGAAATCAGATATTAATTCCTGTCAAACTCAGAAAAGAATTTTTAAAAAAAATTCACTTAGGACATCTTGGAATAGAAGCTACACAAAAGCTGGCTAAGGAAGTTGTATTTTGGCCTAATTTGAACAATGAAATTAAAGATCTTGTGCAATCTTGTGAAACTTGTGCAAAATTATCTGCAAATCAAAAGAGAATCGAAATGAAATCTTATGAAGTACCTAAAGAACCTTTTGAAATAATTAGCATGGATGTTTTCGAAGTAGACATTAAAGGAAAGAAAAGAAGATTCCTTGTCACGATTGATCATTACTCTGATTACTTCGAAATTGACGAATTAAAAGATTTAAGTTCAGCTTGTGTTATTCTCATCTGCAAGAGAAACTTTAGTCGACATGGTATTCCCCGAACCGTTATAACAGACGGTGCAACAAATTTTTCATCACAGGAGTTTAAGAAATTCAGTAATGATTGGGAGTTTAATCATGTCATGTCAAGTCCGCATTACCCACAGTCTAATGGAAAAGCAGAATCCGCCGTCAAAGTAGTAAAAACACTTATAAAGAAAAGCATTGATAGCAACACAGACTTTTACCAAATGTTGTTGCTTCATAGAAATACACCAAATAAGACAAACTTCAGTCCTGCTAAAAGGTTAATGAACAGATGGTTGAGGTGTCACATACCAAGTATAAACAAGGATCTTGAACCCATTGAGCAACAATGTGTACAGGACAAAATAAAAGAAAATAAAAACAAGGCAAAAATATATTATGATAGACATTCAGTTAGTAGACAAGACCTGGAGGTTGATGAAGATGTGTGGTATAAGAAAATGCCTGAAAGCGAAACTTGGTCTAAAGGTAAAATTGAGAGCAAAGATGGGAATAGATCATATACCGTGAGAACTTCAGAAGGAGCTATGCTAAGGAGAAATGAAAAATTTATTAAACCAGATTCAACTCATCCTGAAACATCATCTTGTGAAAATGAAGAAAGAGGTGATGATGTAGTGGAATCTAGTCCAACTGAAGACAAAGAAAATGTTCAGAATCCCCCAAACCAGTCATCAACAATCATGTCTAATGATAATGAAGATGAACGTCCAACACGTCAGAGGAGGCAAACCAAATTACCATCTAGATACAAGGATTATGTTTTTTACTGAAGAGGGGATGTTACAGTATGATGGATTGATGGCAATGCAGCCAGTAACTGAGTTAATTTTATAATTCTAGTTTTCGACCAACTTCTTTGATGGTCATTCTTTCCAAATAAATCGAACCTACAACTTTGTGAAAAGCTCTCCCAAATTATTTATTTACTAGTTTATTTGTCAAACTAAAATAACAACAAAATTTTCACTGAGGAATCAGACTTGAGTCACTTTCACTTATACGGGATCATCATTGTCAGGTTCAATATGTATGAGGAAGGTGGAACCTTGAATAGGTTTCAACCAAAGATCTTCAGGTTGCAGCTGTGTTAGATTGGATGCACAATACATGTAAATAGGTTGAAAGTATCATGTGGAGTGTGGAACTCCTTCAGAGATCACATTCATTTTTAAAGCTGGGGTCTACTTTTGTAAAGATATGTTTTCAGATATTTTGACACTCCTGATCTCACTTGCACAAGAATTGTTCATGCTCTCCGGGGTAGTGGCATTTGTAAAATACCAGCTCCAGAAATCAGTCAGAGCATTGGATCACAAAAAACAGAACTATTTTAAGTTACAATAAAAATTAATAAATAAATCGTTTTGCGAGTCTACAGACCATCACTGAGACTGAAAGATAATCTGACATGTTGGAAAATAGGAGTTTCAAACAACAGGAATTTCACAAATTGAATTTTTTCAAAGGATTTTTTTTTTTTTTTTCTTTTTCATAAATTATTTTAAAAGGGGCGCAACTTTAAGGAAAATTATCTGATTGACTCAATTCCAATTTCCGCGCTCGACATTTTACTCGTTGGCACTCGTTGTTTTCCATCGTAATATGATGTTTTCAGAAAAGTTAGTACAAGTGGAGGGGATAATTCTACTTTTTCCCAGCGTGGACTTCCCCTCTCGCCTTGCTCCAGCGTCAAGCCAGCGTCGACTGAAAATCTTCACTTCGACCCCGTGTTACCAACATCGACTTTAGGTTGATGTTGGCAAAGTCGACGCTGGAGACTCTCTATCGCGACCCGGCTGATTGATTTCCAATCGCCGCACCAATAGTGTTCTGATCGCTTATGCTTAGTTTTAATAATTATTTTTAAGTTTTTTCTTTATTTTTAAGTTATTTTACTATATTATGTTTAAGTATTTTATTTGTTTTGTGTAGGGAAATTTATGTATCATGGGTAGCACCCGTCTATTAATTAAATAAATAAATAAATAAATAAATAAATAAATATTTAAAAAAAAAATCTACTGACCTGACCAAAGCTGTGAGAGTAAAGATACCGCACTATCTCATTATTGTTGGATATCCATGCTCGTCATTACAATCCACATTTTAGAGACTATTCTCAGCCCCACTCAGGCTGGGAGGGACGTTAGATGACTTGATGGACCGATCTGGTTTCAAACCATGTCGATTTTCTCGCCAATACTTCTTCTAGCTTCTAGCTCTTGTGCCATCCTGGACCAGTTGGTTTTACTATTGAATCTGTCCGTCTGATGTTCGGTCCTCCTCGCTTTCTTTAACTCTGAGGTACGTCAGTAACGGTAGCTTAGTTGTCAACTCGTTCGTCTGGTAAGCCAAAGGTCGCGGGTTCGAAACCCAGATTTCGACCACATAATACAGTAGGACCTGGATATAAGAGAACTCAAGGGACTGGTTTTTTTATCTCTCTCATATCACAGTTTATCTAATAAAGAAGTTATTTTCACTTAGAGAGAGTTATTTTTTCTCATACATCCAGGTTTTTCTTATATCCGGGTTCGAATGTATGGGACTCATTTGTCCTAGTTGGACAGTAGAATAAATAAGCTGATTTTATTATTACCCCTCCATAATTTTTACTGTCCACCTGTACATATTAATAATGACCTTCATCCTAGCCAGGTCCCCCCCCCCCCCCACCCGCCCATTCTTAATTTCTTCTCATACATTTCACTCAAAACTTTTTCAATTGTTCTCTCTCTTGCCGACCTCAGTAGATCAAGCTACAGATAAAGTGAAGGCCGGTAGTTCTTGTAACCGGGAGCTCGGTAGCTTAGTCCCAAGTACGGTAAACATTTGGCAGTGTGAGTTTGAGTATCTAATTTTGACATCACGAATGTGACTAACACAAATATACTATGATAACTTCTTTCTTTCTTACAGAGTAATGGGTGCTCTTTCAGTGTACCCATTTTTGTATTATTGATTTCATTAATCTATTTGCTTCTTGGTCTTTACGAATAGTGATAGTTGAAGTTGGCCAAGGGCTTAGCTTGTAATTGTCCTCGATACAGTTGAACACGCTCAGTAGTTCTCGAAATGGTGTAGCCTGTAAACAAAACAATGTGCACAGATGAGTCTACATGTCTGGTATGTTGAACCTGAGCGTAAGCTAAATTGAGGTTATATAAGATATATTGATGCAACAAAAGATTGATCTCAGAACACGTATTAGCTCTGTGGTGACGGCGTCGCCGAAACTCAGCCGGGACATCACAAGATATCCTCCCATTTGGGATTTTGAACACATAATAATAATAATATCGCCTCATTTATACTGCCTGACTAGGACCAATGTGTCCTACTATTCCAGCACTAAGCCCGTGACGCAATAGTATGTAATCAAAAATGCGAGGATAAGTATTCAGTCTCAGTTTCGAACCCGCGACCTCTGGATTACAAGAATAGTGAGTATTCCTAATTGTTGTTGTTGTTGTAGCCAGCTTGGCTTCAGCTGGAGGGGGTTATGATAGTCTCCAGCCAACTTTATTTCAAAGTTGGCTCGTCCTGAACCACATAATTATTTCTATGTGTGATCAACCATCATGAGGACTTGGACTTTTCTTTATAAGCCAATAAACCCTTAGGAAACTTCAAGCTAGCCTGGCTTGTAAGGGTTGGCTAGTCTGTTCTCTGTTTATAGTCCTCTAGCGGGACATTCCTAATTGTTAGTTACTTCGGGCGCCACTCACCGGAACAGGAAAGCGGCCTTGTCGTTGTTGCTGAGTGCGAAGTAGCCGCCCGGGGCGAGAAGGCGAGCGTGTTGGGGCGACACAGACGCGGCCCCAGCTCAGGCGGGGGAAGTTGAGGAGGACGCAGCGGGAGAGGGTGTTGTAGAGGCGCGCGCCGCCATGGTCTCCAGGGAGGAGAAGGCGAGGAGGCGGGAGGAGGGGTGGAAGGCGAGGTCAGTGACCCCTGTGGTCAAGTGGAGGAGGGTTTTGTTGGGCGCGGGGCGGGGGGACCTGGGGAATATATTATGAATAATTTGTTGATATTATTTTTTATTGTTTTGAGGGAGAAAGCTCAAGCGTAAAAGTATGAGACTCAGACATGTATTGATATCGAATTTCGTGATAGCTTGGCCAGAAATGACAATAAATCCTAGTCTCATATTATTAATATACAATATTTTCCTTGAAAGTTTGGCGTGGTGAAGCAAACTAATTTTCTTCTCAATGGAACCAATAATAACATTGATTGGACATGGCAGAATCTAAGACATTGTATCTGGGCGTCCAAATAATATTTCCACCGACACCATTTCGTCTCACAAGACTGCTATGCAACACTTGCCATTCCAATTTCAAGACGAAATGTTGCGAAACGAAAAATTGCACTCATTGGGATTCCGGTTTGAGTTACCTGACGGGCAGATCGTAAATGTTGACTACTCCGGAGCTCGAACCTGCGGCTAGTAGCTTGCCGCCCAGGCTGACAGCTAGGCGGGTGCCCTTCAGACAGCCATCGTCCACGAAGGTTTGCACAGGGATCGGGGAGCGGACGTCCCATTCGTAGATTTCTCCAGTGCCTGGTGGAAAGTTGGGGAAAAGATGTTTCTTAATATTGAAAATAATAAGAGCGGTATTAATAGACCTGTTTGTAATACCTCTATGGCGCTAAGTCTAAATTTTGAGTCTTCTATATGTGTTCAAAATTTCATCGAAATCCGTTCAGTAGTTTCCCAGATTTGTGCAAGAAATATTTTTAAGAGACAGACAGACCGACAGATAGACACAAAACCAAAGTTGGTCAGGAGGTTATGAAACGTCCAGGTATATGAAAAAAATTGAAATCGGAGCAAAAAAAAAAAAATTACAAAAATGAACACAATACTTCCGATTTCTAATATTAGAAAATTCTCGGAAGTAAAAAAAAGTTAGAACCACTTAGAAAAAATTGTGCAGAAACTATAGCACAGCAATTCAGTATCTTACAGGGTGATTCAGTCAACACTTACCTCCATGACTATACAGGGTGGTACCATCCGGCGAGAAGACCGCGTCGTTCACGAAACAGTTCATTTTGAACTCCTGGATGAACTCTTTGGTTCGGGACGAGTAGAGACGGACGCTGCCGTTCTCTCCGCACACAGAGAAAGACTTGGAGTCAGGAGCCATCCTGAAGTTCTGCATTAGAAACAATTGTTGCACGTTCATAATATAAAAATACTCTTTCGTGAAAGGTAACCACCAGGCGAAGCTAACGCTCAAAGCGTTATTATTACGTGGTTCTATCACCTCAGAGCTTTATTATTATATGGTTATAATGATACTAAAAAATGATTTTTTTTTTTTTTTTTTTTTTTTTTTTTTTTACTGGAGTTTTCTTTCAAAATCAAACAGACGTCGCGTCGTGTTATTTTTGATCATTTTAAGAGAGGTCTTTTAAGTTTTGTCATTTTTTTTACGTTTAAAATCAATAGCTAAAGCAATTTCTGGTGTCTGTGCTATGAAATTATTTCAGAGATGAAATTATTTGTATTTCTTGACATTTTTACTGTTGACATTGTAAATAGGGCTATTCCGTAAATATACTCCCGTACACCGGGTATTTATTATTATTAAATTTAAAATTGTAGGATCATCCGGGGTAGGGTTTTTTCTATGAATTAACAAAACACTAAAAAAAACACAATATCTCATGAGGGCTCCGTCCTTACCTTGACGCTGTCCTGATACCGCACTCGTGTCTTGCTCGCATCCCCCGTCTCCATGTTGTAGACAAACAGGTCTGCACTCTTGTCGGAGCCCGCCAGCACCTGGCTGTCCCCACAGAAGTGAGCCACCCGGATGGGAAATCCGTCCACCTTCACTTGGGCCAGCTTCGGGTTGTCGGCCCCGCCAGTGATCTGGGAATAATGAACAAAGAGAAGAATACTATATGAGTAAGAGGATACATGATTTTTTTTTTTTTTTTTTTTTTTTTTTTTTTGATATTTGTGTTAATCATATTCGTGATATCACAACTACTCAAACTCGCTTTACTAAATCTACGCTGAAACCGGGACTTGAACCACCGACCTCCAGGTTACAAGTCCGCTGCCTTATCGATCAAGCTACTGTTAAAATAGGCGGTAAAAGAAAAAAAGGGAGACCAGAGATGAGATGGAGGCAAAGGTCAAGAAGACCTAAGAGAGAAAACTGGAGCAAAGAGGACGCACTTAATCGAAAGATATGGATTTATGTAACAATTGTTGACCACAATTAGGTTTGGGAAAAGGCAAAATAAAAGAAGAAGATACACTACGAGATGTAAACAAGAGCGATATTAGGAGTAGAGTAGGAGAATTACTACAGTTGTTTTGATGCCATTAGTGTGTGGTCAAAGTCTCAAGGAAGTTATGATTCGGGTCTTACTGCCCCTTTCAATCACTGGTCTCACTGATATTGGGACGGGGCTTTCACAATCCATTTGTCTAAAACAAGATACCACACAGCTACCCACAATATCCTCAACCAGCCCACTCTGGACCAGGAATGTCCACTATCACGAGGGTTCAATTTTGAAAGGTCACCCATCCAAGCCCTAACCTCGCTGGACGCTTGTTAATGACAGAACGAGAACTAGTGTATTCATTGTGCCATTAACGTAAGCTCAAATTCTTAAATAAATGAGGAAAATTGAGCATTGTGAGGTATTGGAACCAACGGATCCCTACGCAATCTGCACTACCAGACTAGCGCCTTAACCAGTCAAACATACATGGATAAGGACAGAACCCTGCTTGTCCCTCTACAAAAGCCATCTGAAGCCGTAGATGAAACTCTAGCCTTTACCCCAACAAGGTGTGCTGGTTAACAATATCTGGGATAAGGAAAGAGGTACAGAACCCCGACTGGATGAAACTCTACCTCTTTCACCACTCTTCATTTTTGGCCCTGACCCATGGTACTTAGGAGGCTCATGTAGTAGAAGTAAGGCGTGCTGGTTAACAAATACCTGGAATAGGGACAAAACCCCCGCTTGTCCAGCCACCAAAGCCACCTGAAGCCGCGGATGAAACTCGACCGCTGTCACCACTCTGCCCTCCTGACCCCTGGTCTCCTTGTTGATGTCGGTGAGGCGGCTCAGGCTCAAGTAGTTGGAGCCCAGTGACTTGTCCTTGGACTTCTGCACGAAGCCTCCTGCTTGCTGAAAGAAAGGAAAGCAATTTTTTTCTAGCGCCGCCGCGTTTAGAAATATCATACATGTAATGGCGCCACTGTGTCTATTTGTACTCAAAATTCCTCACGTTTTGGTACCATTTTATGGCCGGGTCGAGATAAGCCTGCCACGTCCCGGCTTAAATAGATGTAAAGTAAAGTGATCAATGTTCACTAATCACAGAGCTCCAAAGTTATCACCTGACCTTACATCTACATGAACCGGGATCTGGCGGGCTCATCTTGACCCGTCCATTAATATGGTCATACTACTACTCATAAGTCGGACTCAGAAAGTAAGTAAGTACTACTCATAAGTAAAAATTATTGCATAAGCTGTGATTCAAACTCACAGATCCCTACACTACATGCATTACCAGACTCATACACTAACCATTCAGCCATTAATATTCATGTTAGACTAAGAAAGGGTTTGTTTATCAATTGCTATGATAATCTGTTGATTATTTGATCAATGCTTCATTTTGGTCAATGGTTAACTTGTGATAGTTCTCATTTGGTACATCAAAATGTCATTGATAAACACAACAAAATCTCTGCCTAGCACTAATCAGCTGATTAGCGCTAGTCAGAATTTTATCATTATTTGTCTTGCTGGGGGACAATAAACATTTACGGTACCAGCCATGTCAGGCCAAAAGACAATAAAATTTGAACTTTAACAAAGTTGGCTTAAGTTTATCCAGCCATTCAATGTGGAAGTAGAAGTGCCAGAACCAAGCAACTTCAACCATATGGAAAAATGCTGACCCTAAGTAGGTTTGGGAAAAAGCAATGAAAGTGAAAGAAGTAGAACATAAAGCTAACCTAAAAGGACTTTACTTTGTATTTGTAATTTTGAAAAATAAAAATAAGCACAAAAATAATAATACTTTTTAGTGGAAGATAACCACTAGACATGTCTCAAAGGATTTCTACCACACAACTCTCAAGGATCATGCACTAGATAGTTTAAATTATGAGTCTAATGCCGTAACCATATCAACTACCAATACTTGGCACACTAGCGGTGATCATTGTTTTTTTTTTTTTAATTACCTTGGTCAAATCATCTTCATCCTCATCAGGCTTGTCCTCCTCTGGTTTGGGATCTGCCCACTTGGGTCGCGGGTACCGACTAATAAATTTCTTTTTCAAGTAGTCACTGTAGTTCAAGTTCTTGTCAATGGTCTTCACTGTTCTGTTTTTCTTGAAGGCTCGACTGTTCATGGCATCTTCAAGCCTGTCCAAATTGAAATTAGAATTTTTTTGAAGTTCAAGCATACTTGTATTTCACAGTTTATCTGTCTGAAGTATGTAATAATGTCAGAAAATATATGTATATATTTTTATGATCTTATGATTTTTATTTGAAGTATATTTCTGATGTCCTCAGAAATATCAGAGACTATATATTTCTAAGGTAAAAAATTTCTTTCAACTCACTACCGAGAGGAAGCGTGCCTCTGATGCTTGAGCTATTAAAATGTGTATAATATGTATTTTTTTCAAGAAAGTAACCAATGTGGTTGAATTGGGTAACATACAACTAGCCTAGTTGTGTGCAATGCATCAGGCCTGGGTATCTCCAGCAGGCTAGATATTTTCTGCTCTGTAGATGGAAGTTTGGGTTCCACTCACACATTGTAAAAAAAACTTGGGGTTTTGGGTGATCACTTATGTATGTTATCAAACTGAATGACTATAGAATGTATGATGGTGCCATTCCTCTGAAGTTTTAGGAAAGTGTTTCAACATTATATTGTTGTAAATGGCAGTCTGCTTAGCAATAGCAATATGGCAAGATACTGACTGAAACAGACAATTTTAGCTTTTTCAGCACAAAACACAGTATGTTGACACACAATAATTCAAAAGAGAAAAAATTCAGCTTACGGATTACTTACGTAATGCCATCATCTTCATCAACCCAGGCCGCTTTCTTATTTTTAGATTCTTCTTCTTCTTCCTCATCATCTTCTTCTTCTGAATCCTGTTCTTCATCATCAGATTTGTCTCTACTTTCAGCTATTTTGGTTGAGGTACTTTTTCTTTTCTCTGCTTTTTTTGTTGACTGGATTTCGCTGACTGTTTCATTTTGTGTCAAGTCATGTGAGTCTTCTTTATCACTGCAAGATGGAAAAAAACTAGTTGTGTCATTTTCAAGTAATTAATAATAATAAGAGATATAATCTTCTCTATGTTTATGCCCTTGGCCATACATGATACTAACACTAGGTTGTCTGAGTAATCTCTTTTGATGATTCTCATACACAGCACCAAATACTTTGCATGATCTTTTTCTGTACAGGCAACAAAATTGTGGAACTCTTTACCTTGTAGGCTAAGAACTTTAGGTAAATTCAGCACTTTTAATTACTACCTATTACAATCAGTAATTCTGTGACCTTCATTGTTTCATTTCCTCCTTTTTTTTTTTTTTTTTTTTTTTTTTTTTTCTTCTCTTTTCTCTACTTAACACCTACAGATTTTCCTTCCTTCATTCTTCATATTCTATTTTTCTTTATAGTAATGCAAGAGATCAACTCTATTTAAATTTCTAAGTCGTTGGATGGTGGAGATTGCCTTCAGCAATAATCTAGCCTTTTGTGTTTTATGTAAATATTTTTTTATACTCTCTACTACTACTAACTCCTTGAATAAGAAGATTTTTCATTTATTCTAAATACATTATTAAATCCTAATTTTTCAGGATTTTTGTACCTAAATTATAACAATCCTTATATAATTATTTTTACATAAGGTAAATTTTCATTATTGACAAGTTCTTTTAAAAAGAAAAAAAAAAGTGCTTTATAGACTGCTGGTGTGCATTGCATGATGAAACAAACATTATATTACATTTCATGTAAATTAACATAGTACGTAACACATAGGGTTTATTTTCCAATTGCAGGTTGACCAAATTGAGCATAGGTAAGATCCATTATGATCAAGACATAAAGTGACCCTTTAAAATAAAGTAAATCAAGTATGTGTAACTGAAAAAATACACATAGGTACATAAAATCAAGAATGATTCATCAAAAAAGAGAACCTAAAGGGGGTACACTTACATAATTGAGGCATCTTGAATGAGCTGAAAGTCTTTTGAACTCACAACAGAACAGATTGGTTTATATTTCTTTAGCATTTTGATTACCTATAATGAGAAAATTCAAGTTGACAATACAGAATATAATTAACACATATGAGACGGTGTGCCCACCGGTGGGTCACGTGTTTTTTTTTTTTCAATTTCCCTTGTAACGTGACCCACCGGTGGGCACAGATAATGCTATTATTAATATATTTTTGCACTCGCCCATCCCAATTTTATTTTTTTTTTTTTTTTTTTTTTTTTGTCATATTTGGAACACATACCCTAATTTGAAGCTGTCCCAGCGTAAAAACTATAAAAAATAGGACCCGTCTCATACGTGTTAATAATGCTCTTTTTTTTAGGTAAAATACAACATAGCTTAATTTTCAAACAAGAACAAACAAATTAAAGCTGGTAGATATAGTACGGAGAGGGATTAGGAGGAAAAGTCTCGAGAATACTGGATGCATTCCCACTCTGGATTACAAGGACAGGGATTTATAGAGGATGGTCATAGCTTTCATTTCTCCACTTTTCTCTTTTAGGTAATTGTTTTCCTATTTCTTCAACAAACTCCTCATGTACTGACAGAAATGGCTCATGGACTCAACATGAGGTTTATATACAAATTGAAATTGAAGTGGAACAATTTTATTAATACTAAGATCCAATGTATTGACTTGTGCTATGTAAAACTATTCTATTTAAGTTTAAACATCCTGACATGAGTTATTCAGATCTGAGGTTTTACCCTCCACTGATCCAGGTGCAAAGCTCACAAGCTACCAACCAATATTTTTTTTTTTTTTTTTTTTTTTAATTGGGGTTTAACGTCGCTTTCAACTGCCATGGTCATATCACAACGGGGGTTTTACCCTCCATTCGCAGGAAACTCACAAACCTGCTACTCACATTGACCTCACCCAGCCTGAGTGGGGCCGGGAAAAGCCAGCGTCACGAGAATTAGAATTTGAATGGTCACCCATCCAAGTCTTAACCTCGCTGGATGTCGCTTAACTTCGGTGTTCTGAAGGGAACCAGTGTATTCAACATGCCATCGACGCTGGCTACCAACCAATATTGGGTTTCATCAGAAAAAATACAAATAATATACAACAGATGATAGTAGGTTGAAATATACTTACAAGTGGTTAAAGTTTTACTATATAAAATAAATAAGGTAACCACAATTTCTAGTACCTATGTACTACTTATTTAATTCACTTCTTATTTGGATCCTTTTATACTAGAGATCTACCAGCATCTATCTCAATATTAATACGACAGGTTTGGATCATGAAATGAGAACAACTGAGGGCGAAACTATCAATTAAAAAGAGAAATCGTGCCTACTTGAGATCCTCAACGTTAAAATTGCCTTTAGGTAGGTAGTTTTTATAAAAAATGGCAATTCGAATTTGAAAAGATTCAATGATAAAAAATAAATCACTATTTCAAATTTTAAAAATTTCACACGTGCGTTTGTTTACATGATTAGTTCATGAAAATTAATACGTTTTCAACAGCGCTGAGAACAGTAAGTGGGTTGAATAAGCTTAGTTTGAGACTCTCTCACATGAGCGCTAATAACGATAAGTCCATGATTTCTTCTCATTATGATGTAATTAAAATTTCTCAGTCCCTGTCGATTATTATTCTTTTGTTCAAAGCGTTCCTGAACCTAGCATATTTTCGAGTGTTACAATCTCCTGAGATGTTTTAGGAAGGTTTGGTAAACTTAAATGTACGTGGGTATCACCATAAATAATAATAATAGGTACCTACTATATTGTGAGGGGTACAACTTATTGATTTCAAATATTTGGGTACTCCCCCAGTCCCACACCCACCGGAGTTACCTACCCCCGTAAAACCGGGGTACCACTGGGTCAACTGAATGCAACATTTTGTCTCGAATTTAGAATAGGAAGTGTTGCAAAGCGTTACGAAACAATGTTCAGTCAATGTGATCTCATTTGAATAAAATTAAGATAATAACAAGACAAAAATATATTTTCTTCAAATATTGTTTCCTGTTTGCCCATAGTAAATTTATTTTTGTTCCAAAATTAAATACAATAGGTACATAGGTTATCCGATGGACCTCATTGTTTCATATTTCATGAAAAATTGCGTCAGATATATCTTGAAAAATTGCGTCAGTCTTAATTTTTTATTATTTCTTTTAATTTTGGGTGGGGGGTTGATTTGGTGGTCCCCGCTCGGCCTCCTCATCTCCCCTTATAGCCGATCCCTTACCTCCAATAGATATTTCTTATACTTGTAATTTTGGGTTCATGGTTTTCTTTGTTTGTTTGTTTTTGTTTTTTTTTTTTTTTTTTTCTTGATGTGCTTGGGTTGTTACTTTTAAATTTTGGGTGGGGGGTTGAGTTGGTGGTCCCCCCTCGGCCTCCTCATCTCCCCTTATAGCCGATCCCTTACCTCCAATAGATTTCTTATATTTGTAATTTTGATCTCATAGTTTGTGTTTCTTGATATTCTTGAGTTGTTACTTTCAAATTTTGATTTTATAGTTTGTGGTGCTTGAGTTGTTACTTTTAAATTTTGATTTCATAGTTTGTGTTTCTTGATATGCTTGAGTTATTACTTTTAAATTTTGATTTCTTAGTTGGTGTTTCTTGATATTCTTGAGTTGTTACTTTTAAATTTTGGGTGGGGGGTTGAGTTGGTGGTCCCCCCTCGGCCTCCTCATCTCCCCTTATAGCCGATCCCTTACCTCCAATAGATTTCTTATACTTGTAATTTTGGTTTGATAGTTTGTGTTTCTTGATGTTCTTGAGTTGTTACTTTTAAATTTTGATTTCATAGTTTGTGTTTCTTGATATTCTTGAGTTGTTGGGTACTTTTAAATTTTGATTTTATAGTTTGAGTTATTACTTTTAAATTTTGATTTCATAGTTTGTGTTTCTTGATGTGCTTGAGTTGTTACTTTTAAATTTTGATTTCATAGTTGGTGTATCTTGATATTCTTGAGTTGTTACTTTTAAATTTTGGGTGGGGGGTTGAGTTGGTGGTCCCCCCTCGGCCTCCTCATTAGGCCGGAGTGAAAAAAATAATTTTGGAATTTGAAAACGCCTAATACGTCAAAAGTTGTGATTTTGTGAGTAGATCAATCCCTGAAAGTTTCAAAAATTAAAAAAATGATCTTGAGTCTCCACATTGAGCTTAAAGTTTTTGCTATTTTTGAGTATGCAATTTGAAGGGGCAACATAGGTTTTTACCCTTTATTGACCTCTGCCATGAAAATTTTTCATTTTACAAAAAAAGTATTGAATTAAATTGTATTGAGAACAATTTTCTGTATCATTTAGTATCATAAAACGTCTCTCTATGATGTACAGTTAAAGAGATAGAACCCTAATAGTTATGACTCTTCTTGAAAACTTATGAAAATTATAATTTTTGGGGCACGCTTCTAAAAAATCATAATTTTTTTATTATCTTATATGATAACTAGTATCATATGTAATTAAAGACATTACCAGAAAGAACAAACAATGAAAAGTTTACAAAATTAAGGATCATAGGTTTTATATTTTCATATGATTATCATTCATTTTATGTATTACCGAAAAAATCTTTTTTGTGCTATACCCAGGAATATTTTTACGACTCTTTTGTCGAGCCCGTATAAATCCGTTTCGGGCAACTTCGCCACAAACAGATTGTGATGCCTCAGTTACCAGCCTGATACACCTTACCACAACTTGAGTGTAGCTGGGAGGTTGAGCATCGAACTCTGTTTGGGATCGGATGCAATCACATAATTTCCTCATCAGTCAGGTTCAAGGTGGCAGCTGGATCCAGTGGATTTTCCCAACTGATATATGAGGTTGAAGTAGTCATCTGCTTCAAAGTTAAATTGGGGCTGGGGGACTATAAACATAGAGGAGACCAGCAGTCTGGCTGGGTGACTATAAACAGGGAGTAGACCAGCATTGGCTTGGTTCGGGGGGTCCTTGTCAATTAATAGCCTCCTTTAACAGACATTGGTAGGAGTGCTGAGTCATTCCTCCATTTTCTGGCTACCATCGTTCACATTATCTTTATGAAGCTTGCGGGCTTTTAAAATTCTACCCAATGCTAGTTCTCGCACATTAGAGGGCAAATCCTTAATAATAATAATAGTGGTTACCTTCAGTGAAGGTAACCACCGGGCGAGGTTAGTGCTCAAAGCATTTTCTACCACCTAACCCTCAGAGTCTTATTATTATGTGATCACAAACTGATTCGAACCAACGGATCCCTTCGCTATCTGGAATACCAGACTAGCGCGTTAACCACTTGACTGCCAGTGCACCTTAGCATTGCAAGAAGTACAAAGGGCCGAGGTTTAAGCTCTTCTAGTCTGTACGATTGTTCTTAATGCTTTTTCTCGATTTTAAAAAAGTTAAGTTATCATATTTGTGTTAATCACTTACGGAATATCACAAGTGCTCAAACTCGCTTTACTAATTCTACGCTGAAACCGGGACATGAACTACCGACCTCTGGGTTACAAGTCCGCAGCCTTATCTTTCAGAGTGAGCGAAATACGCGTTTCTCTGTATCACATCAAACATAAGTTTGTTGTATTGTATAGGCAAGAAAGAACATTTCTTAATCATTTTAAATAAATGCATGGGCCCATAGGTGGATTGAGCTATTTTTTAAATTTAAAACCACGACGGGGCAATCACTTTCATTATGTAATCAGCAAGAAGTTGGAGATCTTCGCTGGGAGATGTTGATGTTACATATATATTATTATTATATTAAAATCTCAGTACATGCACGATTCGCTGTAGAGTGAGCCATCTTGAGTGGGCCATTTTCCCAAGTTTACTCACACATGATAACTTAAACATCAAAATTTATATCTTTTACATGAAGTGCCTTAATAACGCTCTGTAGGAAAAGAGGGACAAATCTTAAAAACTTTCAGTAGGGCGGCTGCAAATTAAGAAAAAATAAAGTTATAATTCAAAGATTTAATACATGTAATTAACTATCAATCAAAACGATTATTATTCTTAGGTAATACTGATATGATATGGGTATTTCACTTCATACAAAAATTAGTTACTTATTTTATTTTAACAACAAGTCAACCTAGAAAAATTTGATCCGTAATATCCGTAGTTAATTTCTAACGAATGCACAAATTAATTTGAATAATCATTTTCACATAGAAAGAAAGAACTGAAAACTAAGTGCTCAGTTTTGTACTGCTTTAATTACAAAGCTACAAATTGGAGACGAGACCAGACAAGAACAAGCGAGAAAATGTCAATAAGCATTAAATTTATTTTCGCGCACAGTTACCTACATAGATTTTATAGACATATTCGTACATATTACTTGTACTCGTATAATGTAGGAAGATGTCTTAAATAACCAACTAAATATAGTTAACAACGTAAATTATTTAGTCTGAAAAAAGTAGGCCTGAGTGTTACCAGCACCTATGATATGGACTAATAACCTACTATATTATTATCATTTTCCGAAGTTTCTGCGGGAGTTACAATTGTTTATGTTCTAGCTCATGAATAGTACATCATAGAGAGAAGTTTCAAGGAATTAAAATATAGAAAAGATTGTTTAGAACATAATTTAATTCATTATCTTTTTTTGTATAATGAACACACTTCATGTTAGACGTTCTTCAAGTGCAAAAACCGATGATGCCCCTTCAAATTGCATACTCAAAAATAGCAAAAACTTTAAGCTCAATGTGGAGACTCAAGATCATTTTTTTAATTTTTGAAACTTTCAGGGATTGATCTACTCACAAAATCACAACTTTTGACATATTAGGCGTTTTCAAATTCCAAAATTATTTTTTTACCCCCCTGTTTCACTCCGGCCTACTCCTCATCTCCCCTTATAGCCAATCCCTTACCTCCAATAGATTTCTTATACTTGTAATTTTGGTTTGATAGTTTGTGTTTCTTGATGTTCTTGAGTTGTTACTTTTAAATTTTGATTTCATAGTTTGTGTTTCTTGATATTCTTGAGTTGTTGGGTACTTTTAAATTTTGATTTCATAGTTTGTGTGTCTTGATGTGCTTGAGTTGTTACTTTTAAATTTTGATTTCATAGTTTGTGTTTCTTGATATTCTTGAGTTGTTGGGTACTTTTAAATTTTGATTTTATAGTTTGTGGTGCTTGAGTTGTTACTTTTAAATTTTGATTTCATAGTTTGTGTTTCTTGATATGCTTGAGTTGTTACTTTTAAATTTTGGGTGGGGGGTTGAGTTGGTGGTCCCCCCTCGGCCTCCTCATCTCCCCTTATAGCCGATCCCTTACCTCCAATAGATTTCTTATACTTGTAATTTTGGTTTGATAGTTTGTGTTTCTTGATGTTCGAGTTGTTACTTTTAAATTTTGATTTCATAGTTTGTGTTTCTTGATATTCTTGAGTTGTTGGGTACTTTTAAATTTTGATTTCATAGTTTGTGTTTCTTGATGTGCTTGAATTGTTACTTTTAAATTTTGATTTCTTAGTTTGTGTTTCTTGATATTCTCGAGTTGTTAGGTACTTTTAAATTTTGGTTTGATAGTTTGTGTTTCTTGATGTGCTTGAGTTGTTACTTTTGAATTTTGGGTGGGGGGTTGAGTTGGTGGTCCCCCTCGGCCTCCTCATCTCCCCTTATAGCCGATCCCTTACCTCCAGGAGAATTTTTTTCTCATTTTCATAAACCAATTGGTACAATTTTCCTTAGTTTTTTTTTTCTCAGAATGTCTCATTTTCCTCCGTTTTTAATTCTAATGTAATCAGAAATGACTAACCAAATGAACGCTTCTGTAAAATGATTAAATTGATTGAATGTATTTTATTAGTTTTGGGTTAAAGGTGCCTGACTCTAGTTACTTTATATTCTAACCTTAATAATTGAACAATGCAATTTAAAAACAATTGGAAATTTTATGTTTTGATTTGATACCTATAATATATTGAATACGGTAAATCTTAAAATCTAGTTGGCAGGTTTCATGTGATTATGGACCCCAACTATCACACCGACCTGTATTAGATCTATTGTCACTAGGTGATTCAATTTCTTTTTAACGTCCTGATTTGAAATAGTCTGAACGAAAGGTTTAGCCTCCATTATCTGGGAATCGTACCAGCTACCCTTATTAACCTCACCCAGCCTGGGTAGTGTCGAAAATTCCAGCCTCACAAATTTGGAGGAAATAGAAGCTTTTGTTTGAAAAGTCTACTCCAACCGGGAATCAAACTCAGGATCTCTGGACTACCGGCAGTAGTCACTAGTCACAAACATTACGCCAAGGAGGCTGGCCTTTGAGATCATAATTGAATCGGTCCAAAGAGAAAGAACCTCAGTCCAAAATTTACGATTTTGAGTTAGAGTCAGATTTGAATTCTACGAACAAAAATACATTGGATCCACGCTTAAACAACCTAATTTTTGATCCCTTTCCGTGTTTTTCGATGTGGTATTTTTTTTTTTTTCCAAAGAGAAAGAACCTCAGTCCAGGACTGAGGTTCTTTCTCTTCCGAATGTCCGTTATCAGCTGATATTTGTTTACGTTTTTTATTTGATTTACTTTATCAGGACTCTCCGAAATAACTCTCAAATACAAAAAGTAATTATTATTTACAAATTAATGTTTAATTCTTCCTTTAAAATATGGTTTTTATGTCATATCATCCCTCTTAAAGTTGACAAAGCAAAGAGAAAGAACCTCAGTCCACCGTTCCAAAGAGAAAGAACCTAAGTCCATGACACAAAAGTGCTGATATCTTGTCTTGTGTTACATATAAAATCAAAATATTTTGGTTGTACATATCTTATGGTAAGTAGTTTAGCCACATATTTTTCATTTTTTTTTTAATGAGAACTTTTAAAGTTAATCAGTTTTTTTCGATTTCCCAAAAAATCGATTTTTGGACTGAGGTTCCTTCTCTTTGGACCGATTCAATTATCGTCTTGAGAAAATTGCTCAGAATCTCAGAAAAAGGTGTTTAGAAGTCTCACTTACCTGATAATTATATTGGGTTCACGATTCCTGCGCCTGGTAATGTTGCCCGGTTGGACGTCACGTCACATCTTACGGAAATTTTGAATGTTTTAGAAAATTTGGAAAAACAAGAATTTGATTTTTGTCTGTTCAAACATGGGAATCTTTTAAAAGTAATATTTTACAGAATTTTCTTGATAAAGCCAATGATATACTTTTGCTCGTATTTTTGCTACTCCAATATTAGGTAGTATTCTCTCCATGCTACTCCAATAATGTCAGGGTTCGGCAGAAGCAAAATAAAAAAAAATGTCAAAAGTTATAATAAATATAATGTAAAATGTATACCTACTATGACAGTACTTGTTGTGTCGTGCTAAGTTTTGTCCATAATTTTGTCTTCCGATTTAAGTAGAACTTCTCCTACCTCTAAGGGCCAAATTATTAAGCAGGACTAGTTAATCTTAATGGGCACTATCCCTTAATTGACAACAACACTGTAGACTTGTAGAGGTCATAATTATCTAAGCCGGGCTTTCCAGCTGTATATTACTTCCGTGGAAGAAGAAGAATAATATTTATTTTTTAAACAAATATTTATGCTGCCCACCATATGGTGGGTTGCTAACAATCACAGCATAACAATCAATTAAAAAAAAAACATTTTTTTTTTTACTTGTAAATGTGTTGTTTCAAAATATAGGTATTGAATCTTTTAAAATTGTTTCAGAAATTGTTTGTAGTTCTTTCATGCTTAGGTTGAATTTCTTGAAAAAAATAATCGCGAATTGACTAATATAGATATTTTAATTATGCGTATATTTTAATTTTAATCAACTAATGATTAATACAGAGTCGTGACCGGCCTTCGTGGTGGAAAATCTGTTTTAAAATATCCATCGGTCAGCTGATAAAATCAAGGATCGGCTTGGATTTATTATACAGAGATTTAAATTATTTAAAAACAGTAACCTATCGTCGGCTGGAAGGTAAACTGACCATCTGCGTTTAGAAAATCTCCATTTGATCATTGAAACCTCCACCAGTCTTTCAGGTAAAAATTGTTTTTTTCTCTTTTTCCCGTGCATAATTATGTTTGAATACTACCAAACTTTTGATTTTTGGCCAATAGTTAGGTTAATTTCCGACCAGAGTAACGAAAAATCGAGAAATGATCAACTGTCACTTGGTCAGTTTTACCTTCTAGCCGACGATATTTACTAATCTTGTTTCTTAATACGGTCCTAAGTTCTAAGGGAGTGTTGTTACAATTATATTCTATCATTTCTACTCAATCTCACAGGAGGGAGGAATTCTTCGATACCACGCACGATGAATACACCCGTTCTCGTCAGATCACTGAAGTTAAGCAACATCCACTGACGTCAAGATTTGGTGCGTGACCATTCAAATTCAACCCTCGTGATGTTAGCCATTCCCGGCCTTAACCCGTAACCTGGAGTGAAGTAATTCTGATTCTGATGGGAGAATCAGAATCGATAATATCTTCATGAAAAAATTGAACATAACTTGCCTATGTCATAAGTTTATCATAAGGCATGAGGTAAATATTAGATTGGAAAATAAAAACAAAAAGCTTTTTACGTAAAACAACATTATTTACATTCAATATTATGAATTACACTTGAAGTTATTACAATATAACTAATGGTTTCAAATAATTATAAATATTATAAACTGTATGGCAATATAAATTGTTAGATAATTGTGTACCTATTTGTTATAGAATAAATACTAGTGCCTAAGTCTTAATACTAGTACCCAAGTCAGAATGTCCATAGTATTGGTAGTGGATGTGATTAAAGGGCTATACACTTGTAGTGTAAACAATCAGCACAGGGATCCGTGGATAGGATCCCAACCAATGACCCAATGCTTGGGTGTTTCCTTATTTAGTGGAGTATGTGACCACAAAATAATAAGACTCTGATACTCTGACGATTAGATGGTACAAAATACTATGAGCATTTACCTCGCCTGGTGGTTACCTTCATCTAAAGACTATAAATATTATTAGGTGTAAATATTTTAAAAATGCATTTTCTTTTTAATTATTAATTACTTAGGTATCAAACACCTCGGCCGAGGTGGGAACAACACCCTAAGCAAAGAAAGAGACAGCGCGGCAGAGTGTAAGGTAACGGATGTAATATCAAGAAAATGATTTCATTTTTATCGGCAAGAACCATTGATGTGGAAAAAATATTGACTTTTTATTAACCCTACGCCCGCCGGCAGTATTAATTGTAAAAGTTACACTATGAGAGCCTAATTAATGTAGGTACAGGGTGTTCCAGGTGACGAAACACCCTGTATTACACAAAATATTTGGTGTTTAATGTACAAAATTTAATATTTACAGTAACAAGCCTTAGTTAGGAATGAAAGATCCGCTAAATTATGTAGGAAACAAATTTCATGCAAAATCTAGAAACAAAATTTTGATAATACCTATTGATTAACACGTTAGTATCCGTGTCACACCTTTGTAAGAGTGACAGTGCCTGACCTCCGTATTCCATGCTTCTGAGAATAACCTTGACGTATCATCCTTCAAAGGGCGACAGGAATATTGAAAAACTATATAAAAAAATGGCTGGATATCAACGTGTTAAGACAGCTTTTTGTTAAAATTGCGCTAATCAAAATAAAAACCTACCAGAATTCCTAGAACTTAGTTGAAATTTTTTGTAAGAGTGGAATCACAAAGAAAAGTTTTGAGTGTTACATAAATTGATCTCTCAAGACCTATCTAATTGAAATAAAACAAATTCTGACACCTGTGAAACAATTCTGCTTTTGTTTATGAATCGCTAACTTGGTTCTGAAGTCTGCACCCCTAAAATTCAGATTTTAGGGGACAGTGAATGGCTGAAACACAAGTTTTAAGGGTTAAGACAAACTATTGATAACAAAGTGCTAATTTTAAAGGTCAAAGAAAATCTACTGACAACTATTTTAGCATGTCAGTTTATGCTATAATCTGTCTCAAAATTGCCTCAATTGAATCCCTCACATGACTTGCTATCACCTATAAGGTTAAACGGGGTAATAGGTATATTAGGGTATACATTTAGGGTAATAAATATTTAACTTTGTACAGTATTATTTTCTCTCTATGGATTAATTATAAATCAGAAATAATAAATAATATATTATTTACTATCAATAATATATTTTATTATTTCGAATAATCTACATAGGGTAAATGTACCAATTATTCGACAGTGAATAAAACGACCATAATTTTCAACACATTCTTTTTGATCCCTCATAAAATTTTACATGGAGACATTTTAGAATCCCTGTTCATATCAGAAGAAAAGTACAAAGGAATACTATCGACTCAGAGATCGCTTGCCCTTGTATTTTCTTAGTATTTTCATGAGGGTTGAAAAAAAAATGGTGTCGAAAATCTGGTCGCTTTTTTCACCATTGAATAATTAGTAGGTACATGTAGATATCCTATTTTTCATTTCCCAAATCGTCCTATCTCCGACGCCGCCGGTTTAACTGCTCCATACTACGCCCGTTGACCCAACCGCCAATCTCCGGCGTTCCAGAGTATCCATAATGCTCTGCCATGATTTGGTTATCCTGAAATAAATAAAATAATAACTGGTAATAATAATATAAGATAATTATTTTTACAGCCCGATTAGAACTTATTATAATCGGGTTTCTCATTTGGTATTTATAGGACGGACTGTTTTACTCTCTTTTTGCTGGATTGGGTCGGAAATACCAACCTCACGCGTATCATACTTCGACGGGAACAGAATTTTCGTTAGAAAAGTCTGCCTAACAAGGATCGAACTCAGGATCTCTGGACCACGACCAGTATTCACAATTGTTACACCACGGAAGCAGGCATTATTAGAACAAAATTCTAATAAATAAAAATACTTATATTGTACTGTCCGATTAGGACAAAAGAGCCCCTATATTCCATCCGTAATTGTTTTTTTTTTTTTTTTTTTTTGCTTTCCAACTTGATAAGTTTAGTAGTTGAAGAAAATACTCTAAGCAGTCGAAGATTGACCTCAAGATCTCCGGACCACGGACAGGTGTCACAACCGTTACAAAACTCACAATTTACCAGGCGCGGCCGGTGAGAAAATGATTTGGGGGTGCTGCCACATCAAACCGGACTAAAATGGCATTTTTCGAGTCGCTCTTTCAGTATCTAAAGAGTTTGTTTACCATGCCAATCTTAATAATCATGCATTAATTTTTCTACCTAGGACTTAAGGACTAATCATCTCATTTTCTTTTGTGTCTGGGGGTACTGCAGGCTGCAGAACCGCAACACCTTATTACCGGCGGTGCTAGCCTGTTACAGCATTCAAGTGTTACAACCGTTACACCACTCACCTATTACAGGATTCAAGTGTTACAACCGTTACACCACTCACCTATTACAGGATTCAAGTGTTACAACCGTTACACCACTCACCTATTACAGGATTCAAGTGTTACAACCGTTACACCACTCACCTATTACAGGATTCAAGTGTTACAACCGTTACACCACTCACCTGTTACAGGATTCAAGTGTTACAACCGTTACACCACTCACCTATTACAGGATTTAAGTGTTACAACCGTTACACCACTCACTTATTACAGGATTCAAGTGTTACAACCGTTACACCACTCACCTGTTACAGGATTCAAGTGTTACAACCGTTACACCACTCACCTATTACAGGATTCAAGTGTTACAACCGTTACACCACTCACCTATTACATCAGGATTCAAGTGTTACAACCGTTACACCCACTCACCTGGACATACTGCTCGTCCACATGGCTAGCCTTGGCGTTGTGCTGGTACTTGAAGTAGTTGAATAGCAGCACCAGAATGGCGAGCTTTCCGATTGCCATCGCCTTGAGCGCGAGGAACTTGAGTTTCATAAGGACCAGGGGGATGACCACCATCTGGATGGCGTAGGGAATGATGAGCAGAGGGAGGATCTTCTCCTTGAGGCCACCCTTCTTCTTCTTCTTGGAGGGAGACTTCTCGCCATGGCCGTGGTCCTTGTCTTTGTCCTTCTCGTACTCCACTTTGTCCTTCTCCTCGTCCGAAGGCTTTTCTTCGTATTTGGTGCCGCCATCCTTTGAGGATCCTTTGGACTTTTTCTTGCCACCTGTGAATATCAATATATAGTTAGGTAACTATCAAATTTAAATAGTTTAGAACAAATTGACCCGATACAGATCATGTTACATAACTTTTCATCAACGTTTTCTTAACATGGTATGACTCAAAAAATATAACGAAAAATTCTAATAATGCATGAAAAATAATACCCTTAAAAATTTCAGCTCAGTAGGACAAAAATTACAATAATTGTTATCGCTTTTACATGTACATATAGGTACATACATCAGACATATACAGAACATGATAGGAACAAATTAATGTCACTTGAGTTAAGCAACACTCACTTCGTTGGGTCGTAATCAATCATTATGACATCAGGATTGTGATCAACACAATAATAATGAATATCCTACCTATTTGATATTGTTTTTATTTTTAAACTTTAGTTAGGAGTGTTAGGACTAATTAGATCTTGTCATTGTTCCTGTCTACTGGTCTAATGTAGAAATGGTACCTGCATATGGTAATTATGTACATGGAATATATCATTAAAAAGCATTTGGTACATAATTTTACATGAAAATGGACAACACTTGAAGTAATTATTGGTAAGCAGTGCTATAATATGTAACACCTAATAACGGAAGAACATACGAGTGTAAATTTAATACAACACCAACAGGAATGTCATGTATCACAGGACAGCTAAACTGTTGTATCAATATCTGAATTCCTGCCCAGCTGGGGTTCGATCCTGAGCTATTAGTTCGCAACTACAATACGACACCAGACCTAATCTTTGCTACCTCAGTGAAATCTAACAGATGTAAGATGTAACACTATTAGGTAAACTTCCGTCCTTCCAACCAAAACTTCTTTTCAACTCAACAGATGTAACACTATTAGGTAAACTTCCGTCCTTCCAACCAAAACTTCTTTTCAACTCAACAGATGTACACTATTAGGTAAACTTCCGTCCTTCCAACCAAAACTTCTTTTCAACTCATGAAATAATAAACTATAAGCAATTACCTACATGAAAAAATCTTCGTGAATTTTTGTTGCAACTGCATTACTGCATCGATTTCTTGCGCAATTGAATCTTTATTCGTAATTGTATCGTAATTCGCATAGCTGGGAGTCTGTTTGGGTAATAGGTGTCTAGGTGGAGCAATTGGTTTTGTGGGAAATTAAAATGGAATGGGATTCGAGATTAATACCAGTGATGTAATATCACCTCCAGACCCTTCTGTGTGCCTCAGGCTAACTTCATAACCACTTTATTAAAACTTTTTAAACAAATTAAGATCATCTAGGTTTTATTTTGCTTAGCACCTTTTCAAAATTTGTATATTATTATATTATTGACAAGATATTTGAGACGGAAGTTTTACACTCCTTTCACTGGAATCTCACAAACCAACTGCCCACATTAACATCACCCATTGTGGGTTGACCCAGAAAAACCTCGAGGATTCGAATTTAAATGCACCCATCCAAGTCTTAATATCGCTGGACATTCTAAAACATAAGCGACAGAACGAAAAATAGTGTGATTTAACATACTATTCCCCCTGACTATATCATCTATGACCAAAAACCTATCAAATTTTTGCAAGAATGTCCCATGTTTTTCCCATTTTTAGCAGGAGTTTCTCTTTAAAAAAAATACCTGATATTGTAGACAACACAAAAGAGAAACATTTCCTTAAAATCAAAGAAGAAAAAGTCCTCATCAGTTTTTTTTTCCATTTTCAGGTAAAAATTCTACACCCAAACCCCACACAGAATCTTCTGAATTCATCGACATGTCACGTATCTGCAAATGTATTCGTATAATTATTTTTGAAAAACAATTACTATATTGCTCATGAAAAACCTCCATTACACACTCTTTGACCAACATAATGATGCTCGAACGATGGTAGAGTGCAACAGCAGCTATTACTGAAAATTGTCGCCTATAATTATTTGTCAGTAGTGAGGCGTTATGTATGTAATTGCGCCGATATCGTATCATCTTTGTCATATGGATTCAATTTCTCTTTTCCAACAGAAAACGAAAAGAAAACAAATCTTTACCTGTACCTATGTACATATTATTATGTATAGACCGAAGATGTAACAGATGCGGTGTCCAGTATCTGAATTAGCCACCTAACCTGCAGTGAGCTGAATTTGTCATTGAAAAATGCACTTATGAAAGACAAGCAGTCTGCACAACCCGAAAAGCTTCTTATGATTATTCAGAAATGAAAAAATGCCATGGGCTCTTATTGACAAGGTTTTATTTAGTTGACAATAGAAAGAATTTTTCATCAAAAGAAAACAATGCAGTTCTCAACATAGAACTGAAAATATTTCGCCGTCTTTGCATATTTTTTTCTTTTTGTCGTCTCTGGGATTCGAACTTGCATATCTGTATGCTATAATATTCTGTATATTACTCAGTACTTACCGACCACCTCATTATAGAGCTCTGTCATATGAGTGTCCACCATGTCATGGTTCTTCATATAGTCGTCATCCAGCTCCGCCGCCTTCTCGCTTGGCTCATCCGACTCATCCTCATCTCCTGAGTCATCATCCTCCACCTCCTCCTCATCTTCCTCCTCTTCATTCTCCTCCTCACTGTCCCTGCCCCTCTTCTCGTCCGCTCCCTTCACTTGAACAACTTCTTTGACGGCACTCAATTGACCAGCCTCGTTGAAGGAACTCAACTCCACGCTGTGAACAGGACCACCTTCGCTAACGGCACCGAGAGGAGATCGGATGGAGGTTCCGTTGGTGACCGTCAGATCACTTTCAAGGTCACGCAAAGTCCTAGATCGGATTTCGTTTATGTTCAAAAGAACCACTAGGATTAAACCGTATTTGTACAAAAGTAGCATTTTTGTGAGAAGTGGGGTTTAAGTGATTAAAATTACTAGAGATGAGTTATTCCTAACTATTGAGGCAGTGTATTGAATATGTTGTAGTAGTTTAAAGTTTCAAAGTTATAATTTAAATGAGATTTATTTATAATTGAATTTAATGTAAGCTTTGAAGTAGGTACATAGGTAAAAGTTGTTTGAAAAGTTTTAAGATCGAATTTATTTTAATTTAGACGTATAAAAGGACTCACTTTACATGTTTGGTTAACGTGAAAATTTTATTTTAAAGAGAGTTAGGTGAGCTCATGTGTTCTGTTTGTGGATTTGTTCATGATAAATAAGTTGTTACTTTACTGTTGGGCATTCTTTTGAAGATTTTTCTTGAATTTTTTCTTCCTCCTTGGTGAAATCTGAAAGTAAAAATCAAAATATGTATATGGTAAGTCATTACCATTATTGGGATTATTATGAGCTATTTTCAGGATCCGTTTGAATTGGAATCCCACACAATGGATTTTCCTGATTTAGTTTAGTAGTGACTATATGAAAATAATTGAACATATTATGTATATTTGTATATAAAATGTTTGTTAAATATAAATAATCATTAATTTGCTGCAAGTTTCTTCAAATATACCTACGCCACTGAAATATTCAAAAGTGAAAATGATGGAATTGTTAACGAATTCAAAGATATTGGCATCACGTATGAGATGAAGATAACAATGAAGATACTTTATCATGTTAATCTACAGCTTTCATGTCAATTGACTTTCAGATAATTCAGGCGTCGATTCAGAGAATGGTCGGAATTTTGAATTACAGACATGCGGGTTTGCACTTTCGATGCTTTTTATCTTGATTTGAATTTTGATGTCCTTTCATATGATTGAACTGTTTTATGATTTGCGTCCGATGTACATTGAAAGAGAGATCTATTAAAAGAGGTACTGTAAGAAGTATTATTAATTTATTAGAAGGATTGTTGGGATAATTTTTGGAAGGGTTTTTAGAAGGAGAGATTTTCTGTGTTTTGAATTGTGATTATAACTCTCCAGTTAGCCGTAATTAAAAAAAAACACACACACAAAAAGAACGTCCCAATAAAATGTGTACAATTAGCTTTAAAAAAATGATATCAATTTGAGAACACCTTTATCCCCTCTCTTTCTATTTCTCTACACTCCTCTCTCAATTTATTCCTCTCATGTTAATATTTCTCTCTCCTGGCTGGGGGTCATCTTAAACTTGATTTCTCTTTAAGTTTTACTTATTGAACTGCAAAGTATGATTTTGCTTAAATATGTGAAATATGTAAGTCTTTCACGATTTTTGGGGGGTCTCGACAATAGGGTTCCAGTTGGTCTAGGAAGTAAAAAAAAAAAAAATGTCAAATCAATTTATTTTCGGACGTAGAGTTCCTTTTTTTTAAATTAAAATCGCATTTTTTAAATTCATGTCGAAATTTTTTCTGGTTGAAAGTACATGAAATGCATGGGAACTATGTTTTCCGTTACCTTACACTGTGACGCGCTGTCTCTTTATTTGTCTAGGCGTTCTTCACACACCGGCCGAGGAGTTGATTGTTTTCATGAAGTCAGAAACAAGTAAACAAAGAGTAGTAATCTCGAAAACAGAAAATCCAAACTCGATGTCCCAAATTTCCGTGTCGAGACACGAATTTTTTTTACCTACCAACTTGGTGAGTCTCAAATAAAAACGGCGGACGGCGGCAAAGTTTGAAATCATTATCTGGTCAACTGGTCATGTACCTACTGTGTTGTTATATTCTGCGCATAAATTCTGGATGAAAATCAATTTATAGTACATATCATCATAGGTGAAAACGTGAAAGTATAGAGCCAAAAAAAAAAAAAAAACCACCAGGTATTGGTTTGCCGGTGTAAAAAATCAAGCAGGTTCGAACCATGAACCTCTTCTTTGTTGAAAATATAAATAACACAAGATCATAGGTGGCGAGGTTGACACACTCAGGAATGTCAGATCCACATAAAAGAATTTATGCATCTCCTAGACCTCATTGATGTCTCCTCATATAGCCTCATTTGTACCTCTTTCTACAGGGTGTAACTAAAACTGGGATAATGATTCAGGAGCATGTTCCTGGGTACAATTCAGAGCTTCAACAACATAAAAAAATCACAAAAATAATTCTCCTCCCCCCTCCAGGAGTTTAAAAAGAAAGTTATAAAAGAAAGTCTCTGAAACAAGTTTTTTTGAAAGTAAGGTATTCTCTTTTAGGAGATTGGTACATAATACCTATAACATAGCTCGGGATATTTCCTTTTTATTTCCTAAAAGGTATTGAAAGAATTACTTTTGTAGGTCAGTTTTTTTTTCGATTTTGAGCTGATAACATTTATGTTAAAAAAATTGATATTTATAACAACAAAAAAATCGCATGTTTTTTATAGGAATGTGCCGCGTCCGAATTTTTCCAGGAATACGATTCTGAATTATCGTCCTCACACATAGTTACACCCTGTATAGCCTCATTAAATTAGGATCACTTTCTTTTCCTTTGTCAGGTGATTAATTGATTTAGATTAGATCTAATCTTATTATTAGATTATCATGTCGTGCTATTGACGCAGTACGGGGAACTATGCGATGTCTCGTGTGATATGACCTACATATAACATGGTATCTCTTTCTTATTACAACTAGTAATATTTTAATACTAAACTCTTTGAAATAACTTCCAGCAAGGTAAAGACCTTCGTGATGCTGGCATTCCGGTCCAACCCAGGCTAAGCGAGGTTAATGTGTGTAGCAGGGTTGTGAGTTTCCTGCGAATGGAGGGTAACACCCCCGTCGTGATATGACCAATATGACCATGCAGTAGAAAGCGACGTTAAACGCAATTTAAAAATTAATAAATATGTTACGGCCCAATGTCGTTGGTTCGGTCCTGGCTGAAGTCAGATTTTTTGCACTAATCACCATTTACTGTTTTAAGATGAGGCGATTTTCGACTTTTTCTGAGTTCACCGAAGATTTGCAGCAAAATCAGTGCGTCCAAGGCCTTAAACTTGGCAAGCTTTTCTTCTCAACAACATCTAAAGTCAAAACCGGAGCATGACTGTTCATCCACTGCAGAAACTCACAAACCAGCTTCCCACTTTAAGCTCACCTGGGTTGGGTTGATAAGAACAGCTAATACATTTGACGAGGGTTCGAATTTTAGTGGTCACCCACCAGGTCCCATCCGAGGTAGACGTTATTAAACTTCAGTTATCTTATAGAAATTTGGACTTTTCAAGGGGGTTTTTATGTTTTTTTTTTTTTTACTTTACTTCTTAGACATCAGAGGTTATTCAAAATGGAAACGGACCATATGCTAGTTATTTAAAAAAAATGAATGACCTAAAATAAATTAAGGAATTTGATACCTAATATTTATGTAATTGAAAACTGTATCTGTAATATTTAAAACCTCAAGGAAAATATTCTTTTCTATCGTGATTAAGTTTAGTAGTATGTATTGTACCAGATTTTTCTCTCACGTGACCCAAGCACAGCACCCAACACATGAGTACGTGATACAGCTCGTGATAGGTTCTGACAGATGGCACGTGGTCCAGCCATTGTGAGCAGGATAATCGTGATGAGCACTTCACGTACCATTAGGCATAGGTGCCTACCTCACTCACAAATCGTCAGACAGTCGTATAGGTAAGTATAGGTATGAAACAATCATATAGGTAAGAGTAAGTATGATTTTTTGTGAGTTATACTCTTTTCATGCACAAGTTATGTTATTAGGCATAGCTGTCTACTACCTTATAGTATCTCACACTTCTTCTTCTTCTTCGTTCACTTTGCCTTTTCCCAAACCTACTTGGGGTCGGCATTGTTCAACCTCATGCTTGAGGTTGTTTGGTTGTGGCACATTTTTTATGGCTGGATGGCCTTCCTAACGCCAACGATTCTATTTGATTTTAACGTCCTGATTAGGACAGGGGTTTTATCCTCCATTCTCTCGGAATTGTACCAGCTACCTATTAACCCCACCCAGCCTAGTTAGGGCCGTAAATACCAGCCTCACGCATTCGAAGGGAGCAGAATTTTCTGTTTAAAAAGTCTCCTCCAACCCTGAGCCGAACTCAGGATCTCTGGACTACGGGTATTAGTCACAACTGTTACGCCACGGAGAGGCTGGTCTAATAGTAATTTAGTAATTTACAAACCCTCAGAAAAAAATACAATCAGATTACCTATATGAGGTAGGTTCAGTATCTAGCCTCCGTGGGGTAACGGTTGTGACTACTGCCCGAGGTCGAAAGATACTGAGTTCGATCCCGGGTTGGGCAGAATTTTCTGTCAAAAAATTCTGTTCCATCGAAATACGTGAGGCTAACATTTCCAGCCAAATCCAGGCTGGGTGAGATTATTAAGGGTAACTGGTACGATTCCTAGCAAATTAAGGGTAAAACCTTCGTCCTGAATAACTCAAATCAAGATGACAGGTCACAAGAGATCACAGTAGATCTACATCAATTATGTCAGATAATAATAATCCCCCAAAAACACCACTTCGTGGTTAAAAAAAGAAGAACGCCTCACTCAAAAGAATGATTATAATTAGCTAAAAATAAATGATATCAAATTGAGAACACCTTACCCCCTCTCTTTCTATATCTCTGCACTCTTCTCTGAATTTATTCCTCTTATGTTTATCTTTCTTTATCCTTTCTAGGGGTCATCCCAAACTTGATTTTTCTTTAAATTTACTTGTTGCACGGCAATAAAAAATGGCGGTCGGAGTATGATTTTTCTGAACCTATTTGATTTGAATCGAGAAAATTACACCGCGACCGCCATTTTTTATTGCCGTGCAACAAGTAAATTTAAAGAAAAATCAAGTTTGGGATGACCCCTAGAAAGGATAAAGAAAGATAAACATAAGAGGAATAAATTCAGAGAAGAGTGCAGAGATATAGAAAGAGAGGGGGTAAGGTGTTCTCAATTTGATATCATTTATTTTTAGCTAATTATAATCATTCTTTTGAGTGAGGCGTTCTTCTTTTTTTAACCACGAAGTGGTGTTTTTGGGGGATATCAGTTCTTTTTGTACGAAAATATAGGTTCATACACTACTAAAACATTATGAATAACAAAAATAAATAAGCTGGGAAAATGTGAATGTACCAAGTTGTCTTTTTATTAAGATATAGTTTTAGCAGTACGTATGTAATTTTTCTAAGGCCAATATGTATTTGGATCACAGATTTAGCCCCCTGAGTCCCCAAAATGAATAAATGATATATAAATTTTCAATGGAAGACCTTTTGATTCTATACTCCACATGATTAGGTTTATCTTTTAATGCTAAATAGATCTCGGAGCCTCCTATGAGGGACACTAAAACACCTGGATTTACAAATGCCAAAGAAATCATTTTGTAATCACCTTAAGTAATGAGTTCTCTCCCGTTGACCTTTTCATACCCGAATTCTCTCCGGCTTGTTGCAGGGGTCACCACGAGTATCTCTCCCGGAAATAAGACCATGCTTTTGACATTAGGTATTTAAGAAAATAAAAACTATAAAATTATCATTTTTATATAAGAATCGGCCTTCTATAAGGAAATCTTTAAAATCTCTAACTAATGAAAGGCAATGCCTTCAGTGTATAGTAAAGTTAGGTAAAATACATCGAAGGCCATGCCTCAGGAATATCGTGAGGTTAGGGATAATACATAGAAGGCAATGCCTCGGTTTATAGTAGGGTTAGGTAAATATATAGAAGGCCATGCTCAGGTCTATATCAATAATTCCTAGGTGTTTCGATTATAATTTTTATGCTAGGCCTAAACTATGTTGGTATAAAATCAGGTAAAAATGCAAGCAACGGGGTACAATTCGGTGTTGATAAAACCATGACGGGAGAGAACTCGGTGGTGACGTCCCTTATCAATACCTCACGAGGTATGAGTGTACCCCGGACATAATGGACAGATAAAAAAAACTTCCCTGAAGGGGATCGAACCCAAGTCATCGTGCGTGCAAGCCTAGTATGCTACCCACTTGGCCAAAGTCACTACTTTGTCACAACTTTTAGTGAGTATCTCCATCCAACCATGATTGTCCAAAATCAATCTCGTAATGCCGCCACAGGTCATTGGCCAATTCTGCAACTACTAAAATTTTCCTCGCGAAGCTAATGGGGTCGTCATGAAGATCAAATATAAAGATCGGAAAAACAAAACAACGCGCAACGTTAAGCTCAAATTGAAAATATAGAGCTAAAAATTTCTTCCCGCCAGGATTCGAACCCATGCTGACTGGGTGGCAGGTCGAGCATGCTACCAATAGACAAAGTTATCTTCTAAAGAAACGGACGGAAAATGAACTAACTAAATGAATACTTGAAAATTTAAACATTAAAATTTTGCAGTGAGAGAGCGAGGTAATCTCGAAAAATACATACTGGCCAAGATCTGACCACTAAGCTAAGGATTCGAAGGTACCTACCCGCCAAAGAAAATGAAAAGGCCACCAGGTGCCACCCAGTGGACCGGATGAAGGAATAAAATTAATAAATTTGGTATCTGCTCATCAAGATCTTTCATTTGATACCACTTAAGATTAGTATTATCCTTCAATTCTCGATTTGGGCTCCCAAAACCCGAGGCCGCCCAAATGGGCCGCCCGCTTATAATTTAGAATTTTTTTTTGGTCCGGGCTCATCTCCATTATATCTTGATCACTTTAGACACCTCACTTAATCTTCAGTGCCAAGTTAAAGACACGAAGTCGGGTCTCAAAGGATCCGTATGAAGAAAAAAAAACAGAAAAAAAAAAAAAAAAAATTATGAATCTTTTCATGTCTTTCACGATTGTTGAGGGGTCTCGAAAATAGGGTTCCTGTTGGCCTAGGAAGTCAAACAAAAAGTCAAATCAATTTATTTTTCAACGTAGAGTCCATTTCTGCAATAAAAATCGCAATTTTTGAAATTCATGTTGCACTTTTCGCTGGCTGAAAGTACATGAAATGCATGGGAACTATGTTTTCCGTAACCTTACACTCTGCCGGGCTGTCTCTTTCTTTGTATAGGCGTTCTTCACACCTCGGCCGAGGTGTTTGATAAAGGTAGGATATGAATTATGTCCCACTTTTGATATTTATATAAGATAGCTGACAAGAAGACAATACAATCAAGTGGTATTACTTAAGTAGATAGATAGGTACTGGTGGTCAAGTGATTAATGGGCTAGTCTGGTAATCCATGTAGCGGAGGTATTCGTTGGTTCGAATCCCACCCAGTGCAAGAATATTTCCTCATTAATTCGAGTTTGTGACCTCATAATACTAAGACTCTGAGGGTAAGTTGGTAGAAAATGGTGTATTAACCTCACCTGGTGGTTACCTTCCACTAAAGAGTGTTATTATTATTACAAGGTCAAGAAGGTAGGTACCTAAAGCTATTATTAAATTATCAAGTATTAGTTTTGACTAATAAATAATAATAGATACATTATGACTTTTGTAAGACACGGATCTTCCTAGTATTTTTGCACTCTTGACTCTGATGAAGTCTGAAGGTACTTTCTATTTTAACATTCTACCTATGCTACGAGTATATTATTTTATATGTTTTTATATACCCAAAGCATGAAGCATCATGTAAACTATACATTAAGTTACAATATTATACTCTATTGAAGTATTATCAATAGGTAAGGCACCATGTATACAGTGGGTTTCAAACTTTTCAGCCTGTTATTCCATAACAAGAGAAAAATCGGAGAAAATTACTTTTTTTTACAAAACACAATAGGTATAGGTAATTCCTATGTCTAATATAGGTAACTAGATATAGGTAAAGCTATAACTCTCAATGCAACCTGTAATTATTAAAATTAAATATGGGTACTAAAGGTCAGAGTTCTTAGTTGTAATAAAGGTTCAGTTGTAACTGGGAATAGCCACCATCATACAATATGTTCAAACCTAAAGATCATCCACTAAGTAAGTATTCACCGTCCTATACGTTGCTTTACTTGGCGAACTTATGTTAAATGGTGTATTTATTTTTCCTAATGAAGTTTTTTAGTTATTTGGGGGGTTTCAGCGTCGCTTTCAACTGTATGGTCGCATCACGACGGGGGTATAACCATCCATTCGCTGTAAACTCACAAACCAGCTACTGAAATTGACCTCACTCAGCCTGAATCAGGCCAGAAATAGCCAGCATCACGAGGGTTGGAAATTGAAAGGTCACCACATCCAAGACCTCACCTAGCTGGTCATTGCTTCACTTCAGTGACAGAACTAGGACTGGTGAATTCAACGAGGCATCCATTCTGGTGAACCACTGTTCACTGTACAGTAGGTAGGATTCAACAGAATTCATATTCAATACAGTTCTGATTTCTGATTCATCACATTCATAAAATACCTGAGCCATTCATCCAATTCTAGTAATACTACTGCCCATAATACTTCTCATAATTCATGTACCTACAACCTACATAGGTTAGGTACTCTTTCATATAGGTTTTCCTACTACATAAATAGCTAGGTGTTCTTAGAAAATAAAAATGATTTCTCAGTTGTCAAGATTTTTTTATAAATTGTCTAAACATAGTTGTTATTATACAAATAAATGTAGATCTGTCCAAAAACAAGATGAACTGACTAATCTCCACTTTATTGTCCCACGCTACTACCTATATTAGACTTGGAACTAGACTTTTCAATCAATGTCAAACGTTTGACGGTGAAACTATATGAATTTATAATTACTTTACATTATACTATTTTAAGTCTGGTATTGCCGCCACTGGTGCTTACTACTCATACAAGTGACTACCTACTTGTCCTGAAGATGTTTCAGTGGAGTCCGTACATTCGAGGATAGAGTAGAATTTTTTCTACCCTCCCTGGTGAGATTCGAGCGCAGGTCACCATGTGTCCAAGCCTAGTGCGCTATACCGTTCGGCCACATAATAAAAATGAGAAAATGCCATAGTAAGTTTCGAAGGCACCATGGCAGTAAGTAGAGGCTCATCTGGGGCCTTCCGGAAAGGTCGCGGCAGTAGAGGGTATCAGCAAGTTTACCGTATAAAGGAAAAACTATCAGTTTCCCCGGAAAGATCTTGAATAGTAGAATCTGAATCTGTTGTCGAACATTCAAAATGTCTATTTTGGGAACTTCTCTGGACCTTAATCAACCCGGAAAAAATGCTAAAATTTTGAAGTACCTACGCCTTGAATTTAGACAGAGGACGGCCATGCCTTAACAAAATCAAGCTGGCCACGGTATACCAGCTAGTACATATTATAGTGGACTACAGAACGATACTTGGAATAAATACTGATGACGACTTATGGACACCGGAATACATCACAAATAATGTTACATCGAGGCATGGCCCATGGTCCGATGGAAATGAAATGGACACCGTGTGAAAACCATTTAGCAACCAATATGTCACCGACTCACTGTATCATCAAACAGAGAATGAAAACATATAAATACTCAGATAATATTTATACCATAAAAAATTATAAGATGTTCCAGAAATCATGTTTTGTTTGGTTGGGTGGAAAATGCGATGGTGTCTGGACTGAGATGTTTTCAGAGATGATGACACAATAATAATCAATAGTTGAATTTTGGTTGTAAAATGTACATAGTGGTCACTGGATGTATAATTGTATATGTAGATAGATAATTTATAAAATGCACTGCCAATTATGTACATAGCCCGACAGACAAACACAAAACCTCATTCGGTCCAGAAAAATTGATCTCGGAGCAAGAAAATATTTATTTATTTTTACAGAAACGAAGACATTTATTTCCTGTTTGATAACAGGACATAAATGTCTTTGGAAGAGAATGCCAAAGGCATTATCATCACCCTTGTTCTTGCTTTGTTAGTAATACATAATTATAAGGGTTGGGTGGAAGAGATTGCCTAAGGCAATAACCCGCCCTTTAGTTAGGACATATATTATGTATATATTTATTTATTTTTTCTTTATTTATTATTATTTTTCTGTTTTGTTATATTGTATTTTTGATTTTCGTTTGTAATTATTTGTATTGTATATGTCCTATTATCTAATAAAGTGTAAATAAATAAATAAATAAAAATAAATAAATACCTTTTCACTGTAACTATATAAAAAACACTGCCAATTATGGACACAATACTTCCTCGTGATTGCTTCACATTGTAAACACGTGCCAAATTTGAGATTTTTTTAGAAAATTACTTGTATCTCTAAAACGGCTCAACCGATTTTCTTCAAATTTGTTTTATATGGTAGAATATTGTTTTTTATACATTCTAGATTCTACAAAAAATTCTGTATCGGCAAGTCGTGATCCTTATTTTTTGACTTCTTTGTCCAAAATTTCGGATTTTCTTAAATATCAGAGTCAAATCATTATTAATTTAAAAATAAATATAAAAAGCCTATGTAAAATAATAATATGCATAACCATACAAAATTTCATCAAAATCGAGTGTACCGTTCACGAGATATCAGCGTTTAAGTAAAAAGTTAGTGGTCAGGCGCATGGTCTCTTTCACCAAGAACCGCTAGTACGAATTCGATGAATTTAAAATGGGACCATCTGCAGAATGTCTCCTAGATGTGTGCAAAATTTCATCAAAATCGGTAGAGTAGATTCCGAGATTTGCGCGTTACAAGGAATCGTTTTAACAGACCGACAGACAGACCGACAGACAGACCGACAGACAGACCGACAGACCGACAGACCGACGGACCGACAGACAGACACAAAACCAAATTTGCTCAGGAGGTTATGAAACGTCCAGAAATATGAAAAAAATTGAAATCGGAGCAAAAAAATATTTTTTTTTACAAAAACGAACACAATACTTCCGATTTCTAATATTAGAAATTTCTCGGAAGTAAAATGTAAATAAAGTTTGATCAAAATTGTTTTAACAATAATAAGACAATAGAGATTTATAATAATAGGATCTATCGGAAGTAAAATATGGATAAAAAAACACTGCCAATTATGGACACAATACTTCCTCGTGATTGCTTCACATTGTAAACACGTGCCAAATTTGAGATTTTTTTAGAAAATTACTTGTATCTCTAAAACGGCTCAACCGATTTTCTTCAAATTTGTTTTATATGGTAGAATATTGTTTTTTATACATTCTAGATTCTACAAAAAATTCTGTATCGGCAATCCTTATTTTTTGACTTCTTTGTCCAAAATTTCGGATTTTCTTAAATATCAGAGTCAAATCATTTATTAATTTAAAAATAAATATAAAAAGCCTATGTAAAATAATAATATGCATAACCATACAAAATTTCATCATAATCGAGTGTACCGTTCACGAGATATCAGCGTTTAAGTAAAAAGTTAGTGGTCAGGCGCATGGTCTCTTTCACCAAGAACCGCTAGTACAAATTCGATGAATTTAAAATGGGACCATCTGCAGAATGTCTCCTAGATGTGTGCAAAATTTCATCAAAATCAGTAGAGTAGTTTCCAAGATATGCGCGTTACAAGGAATCGTTTTAACAGACCGACAGACAGACCGACAGACCGACGGACCGACAGACAGACACAAAACCAAATTTGCTCAGGAGTTTATGAAACGTCCAGAAATAAAAAAAATTGAAATCGGAGCAAAAAAATATTTTTTTTTTTTACAAAAACGAACACAATACTTCCGATTTCTAATATTAGAAATTTCTCGGAAGTAATAAATACGTATTAACCTTCAGGGGATAATTATTAATAAATTAGATCCGACTTTATTCGAAACAATGTGATAATATGAATAATTATATTCTTCAAACCCATCTTAATTAAAATGACAAAAAAACAATAATTGATAATACATAACAACAAATTTCCTATTACGAGACCACCACTCTAAAGCACACTTGCAGTGTAATGCACACTATGCACAGTCATGTCATAAGGTTAGCAGAAAATGGTTTTAGAAAGCTACTTGTCCCACACAATATGGATAAGTGAAATTCCCTTACTAAACCTTTCCGTACTTGGGACTCGAACCACCGAGCTCCAGGTTACGAGTGCGCCACCTTATTGATCCAGCTACTGGTCTCACTCTATAGGTTAACAGAGAATAATATTAGAGCAGGAAAGCCTATAGGTAAGTTTTGGAACACCCTGTGCTCAGTACAAACGTCATATTGCTTTACTTAATTGTCTCTTTTGATTGGAAAAAATGTATGAAGGAATATAGTACAGTTTCACTTTTTATAAGACGAGATATTTTTTTACGTTGCTTTAACATCATATCATCATCCGTATGGAATGACGGATACTTAATTATGATTCTTTCTTTCTCTCTCTGTTACACATACATAAACACACATTCACACACACACTGCAAAACTTAGTTTATAAATATTTATAAAAGTGCACATACGATTTACTGAAAATGGACAATGGAAA
>JAMCCL010000182.1:0-59824 GCA_024516035.1 Bactericera cockerelli
TTCGGATGCTGGAACGCGGAAAGATTTAAAAATGCGGATGTCGGAAAACGGGAAATGAGTTACAATTCGGTGTCTGGAACAGCGGAAATGAGTTAAATTTTTCGGGGTCTGGAACAGCGGAAATGAGTTACAATTCTGATGTCTGGAACAGCGGAAATGAGTTAAATTCGGATGTCTGGAACACGGAAATGATTTTACAATTCGGATGTCTGGAACAGCGGAAAAGGTTAAAATTGGATGTTGGAACAGGGAAATGAGTTACATTCTGATGTCTGGAAACAACGGAAATGGTTACAATTTGATGTCTGGAACAGCGGAAATGAGTTACAATTCTGTCGCGGTGTTACCTGAGTGGTCAAAGGGTCGGTCTTGAAATCCAGAGTTCGCGAGTTCAAAACCCAGCCGGGGAAAGATAAGTTTCCTTTTCCATTTGGGAATAAAACCCCATGGAGTTAATATGAATCATTAATGCTAATAAACAGTACGAGTATAAATAAGGCGATATTAGTTAGAAAATAAAACGAGTGCCGATTAGCTCATCCTACAGTTGTGACTATTACCCGTAGCAGTGGCGGCTCGTCGGGTGAAGACACTAGACATTTTCACCTAATTTTGAACAGTAAAAAAACCTATCATAATCCCTTGAACATGGCACAATTGATCCAACTCAAAGAAAAAAAAAAAAAAAAAAAAAAAAAGAGTAAGCTTTGTGTAAAATAGTTTCAATGGCTTAACATTTATGTTACTTTCCAAGGGAACACCAAATGTGAAGAACAATTCGAAATTGGTCTTCGTTGTCCTTGAATCAACCAATCAGAGTTGAGTATTTCAAGTAGGTATCAGAAATTTAGGCAAGAACTTATCTATGTAATATGCTACTGAGGCAGTTTCGTTGTATTCAGTTTACATTATATATTATTATTTGGAAAACTTTCGCCCGGGGTGACACATCTGTCACCTGACTATTCAGCCCGGCTTTCCAAAAAAAAAATTTTTTATATAAAAATAAGTTTATATAAATGCAGAAAAAAAAATAATTGAACATAAATTGAACAAGCTTCAATGGAATGATGGAGATGAAGGTGTGTATCGAATCCCAGCATTTCAAACCCATAGCACAATTGAACTGTGGAATCCCCAAATCACGCAGAAATTGAAAATAACACTTGAAATCACACACGGGCACCAAACAGTAGACCTATAACTTTGAACTTTTTGCTTCTATGTTTATCTTCTAGCCAGATCTTCTATACAGGTTGTATTCAATTTTTTTATTATCAAATTTTGTACTTGGGCTGATCCAGTTTCAAATCGAACAGTTGGTCTAGTATCAACACTTTGCTAAAATTTATTCCTGGCGACAATTATCCTTTTTTAGTGGAGGAGTCTGTTGATAAGCGTGTTTTCTTCGTCAATGTCCATCCTCTTTGTCTTAATCTTGGGCAAGGCAAAATTTCACAGTGTGATGCGATATTACGGAGGGCTCGTTCTTTCGGCAGGATCCCAGTAAATGAGGTAGGGGAGTTTCTTTCTTGTGCAGCCAGGATGGGGACACAGGGGGGTTTTCCCCGGTACTCCGCCCAGGAATGTCTACTCCAGCAAATTCGCAGACATTTCGGGCTGTTGTCCATTCACTGGAAGAATGGTTTGCTTGTCATTACCCATTGTTCATTTTTGTACATTCTTTGTACATGGAACACCAATACCTCTGGAGACTTTAGACCATTCTTTAAAATCCGTTGACGTGGGTATCACGCATGTCTCTAATTTTCTGTGTAACGTCAACTTGAGTTTCGAAAACGGTGGTTTTTTTCTTCCCGCGTTTCTTCAGTTTTTTAGTAAAGGGATTTAGAGGAAAATTAATTTTCTCAAAATATTAATATTTTTTGAAGTGGGTGCTTCCCCATTCTGCTTTTTTTAATACCAAGTCCACGGTGCATTTTGGCCATAAATATCCCAAATTTTGGGGTTTTCCATTGGTAATTCAGAATTTCCTTCACTCATTCTTGTGTTTTTATCAACTCTTTAAAATTGATTTGGTATTTTATTCAGAGGGCACATTGTAGAGGGTAAATCATTGTTGGCCAAAGATATTGACTTAAAACATTCAATTTTGATTTGGTGAAGGGAGGAGATTCAAACTAGGTTCGACGTTCTTGTTAAACCTGACATAATGGCTGCAGAATCGTTGTATTTGTTGAGAAATTTGTGCCAAGGTTTTCGAAGGTTTCTTGAGGTTACTGACTGTGGATATGTTCCCTTATTAGTGTAAATTCTGCAGCAGAAAATTTTCCTTTTGACGAATATGCTCTGACTCTTTTGAGGATTATGTCAAGACCAATTTCTTTCAGTTTGGTGTCAACCATATTGATCATGGCTGAAGCAGTTTTTATTTTTTGCAATGATCGAGATATCGAAATGCCAGAAGTGTAGGTTTTCAGATCAGCCCCTTCAAAACCATATGCTTTTCCCTTTCTGAATGTTCATTTGTTCACGAATAATGTGGTTATGGCTAATGAGAAGAGCAGGGAGATTTGGGTCCTTGGGCCACGCCCCCCTTTTTAAAGTTAATTGGTTTAGTCTTTTTCCCTTGCATTTTCAATTTTGTGGTATTGGCTTGAACAAAAGTAGAATTGCTTTTGTAAGACATGGTGGTGCTTCGATGATTGAAGAGTTTTTTTCCAAGTGTTTGTGACCCACTTGTCAAAAGCTTTAGACACACGAGAAATACGTGCATATGTTTTTTTTTTTTTTTGCTTAGCCTTTTCAGAAACCATTGATTGAGAGTCATTAATGTGTTTTACCGGCCCTGTTTGAATCCTCGATACAGACCTCATACGAAATGTCACGAAGACACCAGTGCGATGCTGTGTTTTTGATATTAATTGTTGCCAGTAGCATTATGCCAACCTAGGAAAACCAGTCAATGATTTAGCCTCCCATATCTAGACAATTTGTAATATTAAAAAAAAAAAAAAATAAATAATAATAATACGTAGGCGTTAGGAAAGCAGGATTTTGGTCAGGAATTTTGGATATTTTTATTTTTTGGGTTCTAGTTTTTGTACATAGTTACAAAACGAAGCCGTACCAATAAATTTTAATATTTATGTATCTTGTCAACTATAGTTTTAAAAAGGACATTCGATTGAAGTAAAAATCTGGAGATAATTATTATTTAATGTAGGTACCGAAAGTTGAGCCAAATAAGATAATCTGGTATCTAGTTGTTCCAAGAAGTTTTTAAATAGGGACAATTTTGGTCCTGTTTAAGATCCTGACTATGGAACCACTTTAAAAAAATCATGAATGAGACGTGTTGAAATGAAAATTCTCAAGAGATAATTCTGTTCAGGCGGTGTATTGTAGTATTATTTTTTTAAATAAATTTACGTCTTTACATGATTTGAGGATTTCTTTAAATTTAAAATATAGCTCTTGAAGTTTTGTAGAAATTTAGCTATTGAAATTAACTTGGCAACATTGTATCTCTTATCTTTAGAATGTAAACAAAACTTGTTGCACACTTTTCAAATTTTATTAGAATATTTTTCAAATCTTCTCAAACGGTAATTAAGTGACTTTTAATTGGTGTAACTAGTTAATAAAGTTATTTCCCAGTATTTGATACAGGATAGAAAACATTATTCCTACCTGATCTGACCTGTGCTTTTCATAATAAGTTGAATATGAAGTAGCTATGTACTTCTTTCAGTGTCAGAAAATAACATTATAATTTTGCAGGTTGCAGGTAGCTAAGCACACAGCTTCCAGTGAAGTACTTAAAATTATAAGGCAATTATCTGGTGTTTTTCATAAAATAGTCATTTTAAAATCAATGGTAACACAAATTTAAGTGATTTTTATATTTGTAGTAAGTATGTTTTCTTAGATTTATTTTGTAATCTGGTGGTGGGATTTTTCTTCCATTTTTGGATTGTAATTTTTAGTCTTCAAACTAACTTTCTTTCCTTCCCAGTTCTAACCCCTCTTTAAAATGTTGTACCTACCTATCTACTGAGGTATAATCCTAATATTTTTATTTTATTCTTTTTACCAACTTTTAGTTTATAATTTTTATTAAGATGAATAAATATTTTTTTTTAAGATGAATAATTTAATAAACAACATTTCAAAAGAAACAATGAGATTCCCACAAAATCATTGGGTTCAAACATTAAAAGTAACCCATTCAGATTAAGAAGTAATGAGGATATGAAAGATATTATGATTACTGGATGTCCAATTTCTAACCCCACTAAAAAAGTAAAGCAAATGGCCTGCCCCACAGCCATACAGTTCAAGCTGAATGGCTTATGAAAAATGAATGGCTGTGTACCAGCTCAAGTGTTGACAAATTGTTCTGCTGGCCTTGTTTATTTATTTAAAGTACCAGTGTTCTCCAAAAAAAGTACCTATAAAAACTTATATTGATGCAAAACTGGTATGAGAGAAAATCATGCTTTGCAGGGAAACAGCATAACTTACAATGGGCTGTGTTTATGAGACCATAAAACTAAGATCTGATAAATTAATAATTTTATTTTTTCAATACTTCTGGGTATAATTTGTCTTCACCTAGTCTTGAAGTCAGGAGCCGCCACTGACCGTAGTCCTGAGGTCAATTACAGGTTGGGGCAGACTTTTCAAAGAAAATTCTGTTCCCGCCAAACACGTGAGGCTGGGATTTCGGTTAGAAACTATCGCTTCTACAACAGAAAGAACAATAATTTCTGCACTAAACTTGGCACCTCCATGGTACAGTTGGTATCCCCGGTTTGAAATGAACCACCACCTCTACACTTGGTGGATTGTACACTTACACGACGAAAAAAGACGCTGGTTCTATTAGTTTTAATACTTAAAAATGTAAAGAGTTTAGCTTCCTAAATCATTACGGTGCAGACACTTGGTGTTCAATGGCACATTTTTATATCCCCGGTTTGAAATTGATCACTCACCTCTACACTTGGTGTCTCCATGATACAGTTTGTATCCCTTGTTGCAAAGACACCTGTAGGGACCTTGAGTGTTGATGCACTTGCCATGCTCGCACAGACCTGCTATCGTGACACATTCATCTATGTCGCGACCATCCAGCGTGAGACCTGACTCCAAACACAGCTCCGTGTATTCCTGCAGGATAGAAGAGACTGAGTTGAGTAAGATAGAATGAACTCCTCAAAGCCACTTTGAGATTTTATACTAAATCACTTGTACCTCCAAAACCGCTTCCACCGATTTTCTTTAAATTTGTTGTCTGTCCCGGTAGCTCAGTGGTTAAAGGCGACACTCTGTGAATCCAAAAACTCCAGAGGTCGTGGGTTCGAAACCCAGCTGGGACATGCATGTTATCCTCCCAATTGGGATTTTTACCACATAATAATATGTCTTGGGTTACTGCTGGAATAAGTGGAATAATGGGACTTTAATAGTCCTAATCGGGCAGTATAAATAAGGCGATATTATTATATGGTAGAATATTATTTTTTCCTACATTCTAAATTATACAAAAAAAATCTTTTCGGCAAGTGGTGGACCTTATTTTTGACTTTTTTGACCCTTACAAACAATTGTAACCAAATTAAGAAAACAAATTTTTGTCGGCACAGGGGATCGAACCCAGGACCTTCCGCATGGCTAGCGGTGCTTAACTACTGAGACTAATCGGTTGAAGAAAATGCTTTGAGCATTAACCCTTTCATCGTGGTTACCTTCCCTAAAGAGTATTATTAGTCCTCATGATGGTTGATGCGCACATAGAAATACATATGTGGTTCGGACGAGCCAACTTTGAAAAAAAAGATGGTGGAGACCATCACTCATCCCTCCGCTGTAGTCAAGCTGGCTACAACAACAACAACAACATTGATATTGATCCTAAAACTCACCTGGGAGGCCCGGGATGGGCAGAGTTGACATTGCGGCCCCCAGGCGGCCCCCATGGTGCAGCAACAGTCCATGCGAGTCACCTCCATGAGGAAGCCGGCCCTGGAGGCAAGCTGCAGCGCCCTCCCACCAGACTGCGGTAGCAGAAGCCAAGGCGTGATCTGGAAGTGTAGAGTTAGTGAGATCATATAACATAATCTCTTATGCCGGGTCCACACTAAGCGAACATTGTTAGCTAACAATGTTCGCAGTGTGGACCCGGCATTAGAAAATGTTTTTACGACTTGTTTGAAATAACATTGTTAGCTAACATTGTTCGCGAACATTGTTTGCTAACAATGTTCGCTTAGTGTGGACCCGGCATTAGAAGCCCTTCAAAGCTTAGGAGAAGTACCTCTGTATAAATGTTTCTTTATAAAGAAATAAATAAACAAAGTATTATTATTATAGAGGGGACCCGATGCATCAAGATTTGTGTCCAGTAGGGACCATCAGTGATTGCAAAATCAGCTGATGATAAGGTTCCCTCTATGTTATATGATCTCAGTGGAGATTAGTCATCGGAGTAGATTGGAAGGTAATAGGGAAACAATTTTACAATAAAGAAACGCGGGTGACCAAAACACGGTTATCGGATTAAGGTATTAAATTCAAAATTGAGATCAAAATAAAAAGTCTTGTATAAGAAGCTCAAAAAATAATAATGTTAATTCAAATCATTAGGCTAACGTCACATTAATAAAATTATCGACTCACCTATACACTGTTTGCCATCTAAGCTAAGTAGGAAGCCGGGATCACACTCGCACCGATATGTTTCCCTCTAGATTGACACAAGCACCGTTCACACAAGAGTTCCAAGTTGAGTGCACACTCGTCTACATCAACACATTCGTGCGATCTATCCGTGGGTTTGGACTCTAGACCTGTTGCTATGGTAACCGAGTTGGTTCCTATGGAAACTGCTGCGTGCGCCACTTGTTGGTAGCCAGGAGGGCACGTGCACATGTAGGAGCCAATCAGATTCTTGCATGAGAAACTTGCACGTGTTGGCAGGCGTGCGACATTCGTCCACGTCTGAAAGTAGAAATATTAATGGGTATTACAAAGACTACTGATCCGTTAGCTACTGATCCGTTAGGCCTTATGGAGACACCCATTGAATAATGTAATCTTTATTCAGGGATGGTTTTGCAAACAGTAAAAAAACATTCTTAACTTATGTCACGGTTGATTCATCAATGGACAAGAAAGAGGACGCGAATTTTAAATATATTAATTTTTTTACTTTCTATCGAAAATAAAAAATAACGACTAAATAGAAGTTTAACGATCAATATTTTAAGAAACAATAAAGTCTAATTAAGTGATTAAGCAAAACCTCCTAGGTTCTTTTTCAAGACTAAAAGGAACTTGATTAGTTTATTTTGGCAAGTAGGTATAATGTAGGATTAAAGGTTATTTATTTTCTTGAACGAAATCCAATTTAAAGAAGACATGGTGCATTAGATTTTATTTCTTTTCTTATACATATTTATGTGTTTTAATGACAATTCTATAACAATTAACTGTTTAAAAATTCTTAATTTTTGATTTTTCTTCAAATAGTCAATATCAATCTAATAATTCGATAATGTTCTAATTATTTTGTTTCAGGGTGTATGAAAAAACCGGCTTGTGATCTTCTCTTGACAAGTGCTTATCATGCTGGCAAAAACTGAGGGCTGTATCAGTAACAAACTCAATGTTCATCCGCAATTACTGGCGGGATGGAATGCAAGAAATGCCCTTGTCTGAAGTACAGTCAGCAAAATTTGCTGAAAAAACCTCCAAAAATTTGCTATTTCAATTCCTTTAATCTTGAAATCAGTAAAAATATCAAAATTCCTGTCTAACAGTGATTCACGTAAAGTAATGAAAACACACGAAGAGACAAACAAAAATGCTGGAGAACCAAAACAAATACACGCTAACACAAAAAGATAAAGTTGTCAGCAATAAAAACTGGACTCACTGGATAAATGTAAAAAGAAATGTTGGAGTCAATATAGCAATTATAGAAGACCAATTTCAAAACAATGCTGTAGAAATCAAACAAACAAATGCTGTAAGAGTGAAAGAAATACAAAGACAAAACTGTAAATATTATGGAGCAAATATCAGAGCAAGTCAAGAAACAGAAGTAATACATGAAGCATCTACGGAAGACCACAGAGCAAATATCAAAAGACCTACAAAGTCAAAAGGTGTTAAACTAGATAAAAGAAGTCTCTTAGACCAGAAAATAAAATTCATAGACTTTAAAGAAACCAAAGGACCAAGAGCTAAAGAAACATAAGTGTTGACCAAAATAAAGCAAGCATGAGAAATTATAAAATGAAACGCACAGATCTCAAAGAAACCAAAGAAACAAGAGCTAAAGAAACAATAACAATAAAAAACCAAAATAAAGCAAGCATGAGAAACCATAAAATGAAACGCACAGATCTCAAAGAAAACCAAAGAACCTGGCGAAGATGACATTGAGTTGCCAGAGGAGCCAACAAACATGTTGCATGTCTGGGTGCGCCAACTGTGTGTGGATTGAATACGTGAGAGAAGTTGGACGAACTCTTTTCGGGGGAGTCGGAGAAGACGAAGAGAATCATCCTGGAGAAAGTGAAGGACCCGAACATGAGAGCATTCCTGCAGACGGAGCTGGACACGTTGAAGAAGAAAGAGGAAGATGGGAAAACTTGAGAAGAGCTTTTAGATGGAATTAGCTACACCAAAAAGTATATAAAAGAACTTAGTAAAAAAAAAGTTATTAAACTTTTTTTTATAAAAGAACTTAGAATAGTGTTAGAAGTATATACATAGTATTAGAACCAAAATAGGTGGACTTTTTTTTTCTTAGAAATCTGTCCCGGAATGTTGAACACATTACTTTGAGACACATGAGACATGCTTTAAAGAGGACAAAAAAAGTGGACTTCAAAGCTACCTGAATCAAAAATAATTTAGGTAGTACAATCCATGTGAAGCTAACTTTTTTCCGTCGATTTAACAGTTTTGTCTACTTTTGGATAGAATTGTTTGAACATTCAAGTAGTCACTAGCATTTTTCATGATGACTTCTTTTTTTTTTCATAACTGTTCGTTAGCTTTTGTCAATAGAATCCAAAACTGTTTTTCGAAATCTGGTCTGAAAGTACAAAATAATGTAAATATCTGATAATTTCAAAAAAAAATTTAAACTGATAACAATACAGTTCTCTTTTACAATAATTAACTATCTAATTATGCGTTTTATTCTATCTTTACCCATCACTTTTTAATCAGTTAATAAAAAAAATTTTTAAAGCCAATCTCCGTGGGTCAGTGGTTAAGAGCATTGGTTGCTGACCCGGAGGTTGCGGGTTCGAATCCCGGCCGGAGCGGAAAATTCTGACCGAGTTTTTCCGTTTCCGGAATGGCATGGATGTAAAGGTAAAGTGCCCTGAAGTAATGCGAAAGCGGTGCCTGGGCACAACTACCTTCTTCTTTTTTTTTTTTTTTTCTTTTTTTAAAGTTATCATATTTGTGTTAATTACTTTCATGATATTACAACTACTCAAGCTAGCTTTACCAAATCTACGCTGAAACCGGAACTTGAACCACCGACCTCCAGGTTACAAGTCCGCCGCCCTATTGAACAAGCTACTGAGGTCGGTTTTTTTTTTTTTTTTTTAAGTGGGGTTTAACGTCGCTTTCAACTGCCATGGTCATATCACGACGAGGGTTTTACCCTCCATTCGCAGGAAACTCACAAACCTGCTACTCACATTGACCTCACCCAGCCTGAGTGGGGCCGGGAAAAGCCAGCGTCACGAGAATTAGAATTTGAATGGTCACCCATCCAAGTCTTAACCTCGCTGGATGTCGCTTAACTTCGGTGTTCTGAAGGGAACCGGTGTATTCAACATGCCATCGACGCTGGCTTAATCAGTTCATAGAAACATTAAATCTATATATATAAAACAGAAAAAAGGACTACCTACCTACCTACCTACCTACCTACCTACCTACCTACCTATGTTTGTTTGTTTGTCCGGAGTTGTTTAGCCAAAACGGTAAGAGATAGCGAAAAATGTCTCAGAATTGACTCCCCCCAAAACCATTATCGATTTGTCCAGAAAAATTATAAAAAGTTCAAAAAGGCATTGCTGTCCAGCAGTACGGCCATGCCTTAGTAAATTTGAAATTTAGTCCAGTTGCAAAGCACGGGCAAACGGCTAGTTTAATCATAAAGTTCCTAGTTTTTTTATAGTTTACAATAGCGATGTATTATTGTATTAAAGCCAACGTTCATATCAACGTTCAATGCACCAGTTCTCGTCCGATCACTGAAGTTAAGCAACGTTGAGCCTGGATAGTACTTGGATGGGTGACCGCTTGGGAACACCACGTAACGTTGGCGTATCATTGTATTAAGCGAAGAATATGAGCTGGAACTTACCAATGCAGTGTCTACCATCTGGAGCCAAGGCATAGCCGTAAGGACAGATACAGCGGAATGACCCCGGCACATTGTGACATCTGAAGGCGCACTGATTGGACAGCTCCAGACACTCATTGATGTCTTCACACGTCTGAAGAGAAAGAAGAATTTCACAGAACCTCAAATTAGGAGAGGAGAAAAATATGAAGCTATTATTAATATTTCGTTTTATTTCTCATATTTATACATATTATGGTAAAAAAGATTATTCTATGGGCTAATCTTTATTACCATAATATGTATAAATATGAGAAATAAAACGAAATATTAATAATAGCTTCATATTTTTCTCCTCTCCTAATTTTATTAATATTATTAATTTATTATTATGAAACTCTTTATTAGCAGAACATATATGTATACAAACAAATAATGGTAAAAAATTAAAATACAAAATTGACAGTATTAATTTGAACAAGAAAAAAAAACACTGCCAATTATAGACACAATACTTCCTCGTAATTGCTTCACATTGTATACACGTGGCAATTTTGAAATTTTATGCCAAATCTTTTGTATCTCCAAAATCGCTTAACCGATTTTCTTCAAATTTGTTTTATTTGGTAGAAGTGTTAAACGTCGCTGTTAGCCTCCATTCGCTGAAAACCCTCAAGGCATGCGTTGATTTGTAAGCTACAACGCAGTTCACAAGCGTCTACTCTCTCATTTATCTCTCTTTTTTGGCATTCGTACGCAAGGCCATTCCATACAGCCAAAGGCTCTATATTCTAAGTATAGCACCTTTACTGTGTATAGCAATACTGTGTAGCATTTTCTGTGTAGGACATTCTCTTCCACCCGACCGCCCCTACTCACGCCTAGAGGTCCCGGGGCGTATCCCTCACTGCAGGAACACTCGAAACCGCCGTTCAGGTTGGTGCAGGTTCCGTTGCCGCAAATGTTTGGAACCGTCAGACACTCGTTGTCGTCTGGAATTCAGAACAGAAATATTTTAGTTCTACTCGTAATTTGTAATGCTTTGTAATAAAAAAAGCTACTGAGGTCGGTAACTTTTTTTTTTAATACTCATTTGTCATGCGGAAGGTCCCGGGACATTCACACCGGCAGAATCCAATCGTTTGATACACACAATATCCTGGTGCGATAACTCGTCTATAAATAAATAAATGAAGAAATAAAAAATAAAATAAATAAACATTAAATAAATAAATAAAACATCCTGGTGCGATAAATCGTCTATAATTCACGTTCAACATCAATAAAGCTCTTAGAAGCCCTTCAAAGCTTAGGCGAAGTACCTTTGTATAAATGTTTCTTTATAAAGAAAATAAATAAATAAACTATTATTAATGTCAATGTGGCCAAACATTAATTGTACTCCACATACTATCCTGTGTCTTACACACCAACATCCGCGCCTCTCTCCCTGCTCCCCCGGCACTGATAGACAGAACCGAGAGCGTCGATTCTATGATCCAATACCTGAGAGCTCTTAACCTCTACAGCATGATTAAAAATTATAAAATCGGCGCGAACGACAAGGTTAAACCGCTTAAATGAAAGAAAAAAAAAACTAAAAAAAAAAAAAAATCACGCTTGACTACTCACCAATGCAACTCTTATCGCTATTCTATGCTCCAATACCTGAGAGCTCTTCAACTCTACAGCATGATTAAAAATTAGGGAATCGGCGCGAACGACCTGTCTGTCGACAAGGTTAAAGCGCTTAAAAGAAAGAAAAAAAAACTATAGGGGGCAAGGACTCTGAATGTTACAGACCTCTCTTTAAATAAATATTCATTAAAAAAAACTATTAAAAAAAAAATCACGTTTGACTACTCACCAATGCAACTCTTCCCGCTATCATCCCGCACGTAGCCGGCTGGACATTCGCACCGGTAGGACCCATCCGTGTTGATGCATTCACCCCCCTGACAGGCAGAGGGCATGAGCGCACACTCATTCAGGTCCTCTCCCTTGTCGCCTCGTCCCACCCCTCGGGGCAGAGCTTCGAGAAGTCTTCTGAAAAGGGAATGGAATCGGTATATCAGTCTTCTTCTTTCACATCTTTCCCTAAACCTATTATTATTAAACATGTTCGATCAAGTTTTATTTACAAATAACATAGAATATATACATAGGTACATAGAAATTAAAATTAACAAAACAAAACTTGATCAAGGGCGGTGCTAATGCCAACGGCATTCTCTTCCTATTCTGACTGGGGGACTATAAACAGGGAGCAGACCAGCATTGGCTTGGTTCTGGGGGCCCTTGTCAATTAGTAGCCTCCTTGCATAGACAGTGGTAGAAGTGCTGAGTCATTACTCCACTGTCTGGCTACCATCGTTCACGATGACGCCACCCTATGATGAAACCTACTTGGGGTCGGCTTGAAACCAGTAAAAACAGAAAAATCTAAGCATACTTTTATTTTATTTACTTATTTTACCTGTTTTTTTTTTTCTTTTCTTTCTTTTTTCTTCAAACATTAATAATTAAAGTTATGGGAAATGTTGAAAAACGAGCGCACCACGCCATCCATTCTCGTGGAGGCCACCTACTAGACATCATCTTCCACCAGTTTAGAATATTCTGGATTGACTTTAAAATATATTTAATATAAAACTAGGATTCTTTAAATGTTTCACTCACCGACGCGAGTTTCGCCTAGCCTCGTAGGCTTAATCACGATTACCAGGCGAAACTCGAGTCGGTGAATGAATTTTTTTTAAAGAATCCTAGTTTTATATAAAAATATTAATAATTACTAACATTATTGGATTTCTAATATGAACCTTACTACAAAAAACAATTCTGATTGACTGATACTCCAGTTTGAGCAAAATGTATTTAATTATTTAGTATTTACCTCAATTACTTCCAATAAATTTCTAATATTAGAAATCGGAAGTGTCTTTCAATTGTTACAGTAGTTTCCTTAATTTAACTTTACGTTACCTATATCATCAGTGGTAACAAAAATTACTTGCACGCTATTCTTTTGGTAAAGGATAGGTCAAATAAATTATTCTTGATAAATCATGCAAGCAAAATGCAATGCAATAATCTAGATGAATTGGGGGGGTTTTCTCAGAGGTGGCGTGTGATTGATCAACGAAGTAATGGTTTTTTTCTGGCATCTTTGAATCTTCCACACAACCAGAACACTCAAACATTTTTCTCCATTATTAAAATATTTTCCTCAGAGACCTCAGTGGCTTGATCGATAAGACGGCGTACTTGTAAGGTCGGTTTCAAGAACCGGTTTCAGGGTAGATTTAGTGGAGCTAGGTAGTTTGACTAGTTGTGATATTTTCAGGAAAGTGATTAACACGAATATGATAACTTTTAACTATTTTCCTCAGAGAATATCAATAAATTATTAGTAAACTATTTCAGTTTGATTTTTTTTTTAAATCCCCTACTTTGCTGATCAATAATACATCACCTCTGGGAAAAATTCCCTGGTTCTCACATCAAAGAGATTTCTTTACTACTCAAATAAACTAGCAGAAACTTAAATTTAGTAGGCAAAAATATTCAATAAAATATTTTTATTATCTTCAAACATTAATCAATTTTAATCATTAAAGATAAAAAAATGTTATGTCTACTGACATGGTTAAAGCGCCTAACAGGAAAAGAAACGTTCATTCTAGACATTCAAATTAAAAAAAAATATTAAACAGCCATATAAATCTTATGAGCTCATTAACAGCATTTAAAAAGTAATCAGTAATCAATTTTTATATGAATAAAGAGAATTACGGAAATTTGAGTCTTTTTGTTTTATTTTTTTATAACCCCATAGGTAAATCAGTTGTTAATCAACTTAATCTTATATATGGTGTCAAGTGTCAAACCACACATCTTCATGTGCTGTACAATTATTGTACAATTGTACATTCTATGTTACTACGATGTACAATTCTACACAATATATATGAAGGCGATTTTTGACTCACTTATGTAAACTATATAGTTTCTCGTTGTAATTTCTGTAAAAAATACTATTTAACCCTTTCAACCCTAATGGGATTATACGTCCCAGAGATAGCTTTTCCTGTTCAAGTGGGATTATATGTCCCGAAACGACTAACAGAACACCGGTCTCAGTGTTGTTTGATCAGGTATCTTGTTTTCTGTCACGTGACCAAGTTTCATGTTAATACCATGTCTAATTCTACCTCCAGATCAGTTTGATTTCAGCAAGTGCACAGAGCAGGTGTGTCGAATCTCAAAATAATTACATATGTGCTATTTATTTTCAAATCCATGAAAGCTAAGTGCAGAAATGCAGTTATTTAGAGTGCTTATAGTGTTTTGTTGTGTTTAGAATAATTTCCAATGTAATATCTATAACCTAGCTCAAGTTGTTCAGGGCAATAGGGAGGGACTTCTTGGTGGGACATATTGTCCCAGTAGTATTTTTTGGAGACCACCTGGGATACTACGACCCAATCGTTGTTCGTGATGGGATTTATTGTCCCATCAGTACTTTTTACGTGGGACTATCTGACCCAATAGTAGTTTTTCGTGAAATTATTTTTAGACCAGGAGTTTTTTTTATGTTATTTTTTTTATTTTCATTTTGATTTTCAAATAAAAAAAATTGATACCAAAAATTAGCTCTAAATGTTGTCATTACTATTCTTGCAGCCCAATATACAGGTTTTAAAAAATACTAATGGGACATACTGTCCCACCAAAGAATACTAATGGGATGTTCTGTCCCACCAAAGAATACTGCTGGGATATAGAGTCCCATGAAAGAATACGGCTGGGACTTATTATCCCAGCATTTTCCGGAAAAACGGCAAAAGCTAAAATCTTCAAACTTTGTACAGTTCTTATTTATGACCCAATAAATAAGATCCAATGAAGAAAATCATAAAATTTATACGCTGCAAAAGTCGGGTTGAAAGGGTTAACAATAGAAACTTTACAAATACATAAACAAAAGTAGTGTGTAAATAAAACTGTTTTCTTCTTAAGTTTGACATTTTATTTTATTTTCTCTCTCCCTCTCTCTCTCTCTCTCATTCTCCTACTTATTCCCATTTTCTGTCTGACCATCGGGCCTTGCCTTGTGAAATGATTGAGAAAAAATCATTGGTTGGGTGGAAGAACTCACAGTGTGAGAAGAGAATCCTGCTGTTAAAGCCATAAGAAAGTAACTGGGGTATTGCATTTTGAAAGCTCATTCAATGCATTCAATGAAACCTGAAATGGAAACTTACTCATCGAACCAAACACCGATTCAGTTAAATTGCCCTCTGAGTTTTCTGCATAAAGGAGATATAAAAACTTAAAATTAGTTTCGGTTAGTTTTACAAATAAGTGTGTGTGAATTAATCATAAAGCTTGCAAAATGTCCTCTGTCTAAATCTGAATTTTACTTTCATCCGCAATGTAGCGTCCATTCAGATAGCTACTAATTTTTCCCAACGAAGTATGAATGGAAGCCATAACATCCAAAGTATGGAGCCGAAAAAACTTTGACTCAACAGGGATTCGAACCCTGGTTACTTGCGTGCAAGCCGAGTGTACAATCATCTCGGATAAGGTAAATCTTATGTTTGCTGATAACCGACCTCAATTGCTTGATCGATAAAGCCGTGGACTTGTAACCTGGAGGTCGGTGGCTCGAGTCCCAAGTTTAGTAAAATATTAGCAGTTAGTTAGAGTAACAGCCGTATTTATGAACAGAGTATTCTGTCTGAGCAACGTCTCAAGCAAGTTATTGGCCAGTAATATTAAAGGAAGTCATGCTTGAGACATTGCTCAGACGGCGTTTTTTTGTTCATAAATATGGGTGTAAGTGTGACATTACGATAGTGGTTAACACAAATAACTTTTTTATGTACATATGTAGAAAGATAATCAAGCAGTCTACCTGAGTCAGGGGAAGGACAAGGGAGACAGTAGCGCCCCCAAGCCTGGCCCATGGAGCAGCAACACTCCTTCACTGTGATTGGCTGCTTCCTCAGATGGGTGCAGGTGCCCTCCTGGTAGGTGTCGTAGCACACGTCCTGCCGCACGTCTATGCACTTCATTCCTGTTGTCATGGAAACAAATTATAGCCGTTGGCTTGTTGTCATGGAAACAGATAACAGACTTTGTCTTGTTGTCATGGAAACAAATTACAGACATTGTCTTGTTGTCATGGAAACAGATAACAGACTTTGTCTTGTTGTCATGGAAACAAATTATAGGCATTGGCTTGTTGTCATGGAAACATATAACAGACATTGTCTTGTTGTCATGGGAACGGACATTTGTTTGTCTTGGAAACAGGCAATTGACAATGGCTTGTTGTCATGGAAACAGACATTGGCTTGTAATTATGAAAAAGATAACAGACATTGTCTTGTTGTCATGGAAACAAATTATAGGCATTGGCTTGTTGTCATGGAAACATATAACAGACATTGTCTTGTTGTCATGGGAACGGACATTTGTTTGTCTTGGAAACAGGCAATTGATAATGGCTTATTGTCATGGAAACAGACATTGGCGTGTTGTTATGGAAAAGATAACAGACATTGTCTTGTTGTCATGGGAACGGACATTGGTGTTGTCAGAGGAACAGACATCAGACATTGGCTTGTTGTCATGGAAACAGACATTGGTTTGTTGTCATGGTAACATATAATTGACATTGACTTGTTGTCATTGAAAGAGATAACACTTATATGGTTGATATTCGCTTTGAATGGATGTAAGCCTCATGAGTCTTACACTTCTATGTTTCCTGGATAAAGGGTATAGAACATTCTGTATTTCAGCTACATGAATCTTACCATTAGGACTCAGCATGAAGCCCTCAGGACACTCACAGGTTACTCCCCCCGCGACGTTGATGCATTTCCGTCCTCACAGATACCGTCGTTCTCTTTGCACTCGTTGATATCTGCAGAGTAGTCAGAGCAAATAGAGTAAAAAGTAATAATAATAATAAAACGCCTTACTCATATTGCCTGACTAAGACGAATACCTGTCCCATTAAACCAGCAATAAGACCAAGACGTAGTATTACGAGTTCAAATTTCCAAATGAGAAGATAACTTTTCATGTAGGTTTCGACCCTGTGGACTTTGAATTATCAGACCGACGCTATGACCAATGCGCTACCAAGACGGTACAGAGTAGTAAGTTAACAGTAAATAGTTAATTACTTATTTTTTTATTAATTTTATTACGAACAGAAAATTGTCTGGCTGGGGGACGTTAAAGAGGAAGAAGGACTCTAAACATTCTAGAGGACTATAAACAGATAACAGACTAGTCAACCCTAACAAGACAACCCTAAAAAGCCAGTCTAGCAGTTTTCAAGGGTTCAATTGCTTTTAGAGAAAAAGCACAAGTTTTCACGATGTTTAATTATACATAATATTATGTGGTTAAGGACGAATCAACTTTTCAACTTTATTTAGCTTGAGACTATCACTCCCCCGCAAGTTGACCAGGTAATTACAACAACAACAACAACAGAACTTGAACTATTTCAAGTCTGTCCCCGTAGATCAGTGGTAAAGGCGGCACTCTGTGAATCCAAAGTTTCCAGATGTCGTGGGTTCGAAACCCAGCCGGGACATGACAAGTTATCCTCCAATTTGGGATTTTTACCACATACTAATGCGTCTTGGGCTTACTGCTGGAATAATGGGACTTAATAGTCCTAATCGGGCAGTATAAATGAGGCGATATTATACATATATTATTATTATATTTATTTATAAGCCATTAAACCTTTCGGAAACTGCAAGTATAAGGACACCATCACTCAACTTCGGATGGTAATGAAATTAACCTTGATGGACTCTCAGTTTGACTGTAGATCTTACCTTGACAAGAGTTCTTATCGGGCGACAGTCTGTAGCCTGGAGGACAAGTGCATATGAAGGAGCCCATCAGATTCTGGCACTTGCCTGGACTGGGGCAGATCCCTTCCCTCTGGAATAGAAAACATGGAAATCATTTAATACTTTCGAATGCAGCATTCTCTCACATTTGCAGGAGACTTTGGAAGAGAATGCCAAAGACATTATCATCGCCCTTGATCAAACTTTGATAGAGATAGATAGTCAGAACGGGGGTATTACCCTCGATTCGCTGGGAATCGTACCAGCTACCCACATTAACCTCACTTAGCCTGGGTAGGGCCGGAAATGCCAGCCTCACGTGTTTGGATGGAACAGAATTTTCGTCGAAAAGTCTGCCCCAACCGGGAGTTGAACTCGGGAACTCTGGACTACGGGCAGTGGTCACAACCATTACGCCACGGAGGCTGGTCAAGAACAAGCTGGTCTTTCGGTTAAAATCCGATCTTCTTAACGATGATGTATAATCAGTCAGTATCAGTATAAACAGAAAAGTGAGAAGTTGTACTAGATGTACAATTGTACATGATTATCAGAACATACCTGGACAGCTGTTTCGAGCTTATTTGCTCTCATCAGCAGGTAATAGTTCTGAATATCCATGTCACCAACTAACCTCTCTATTTTAATCAGTTGAGTGGTACTCACCTCCTTGCACTCATCTATATCCCGGCAGTGCTGTCCCTCCGGCGCCAGGGTGTAACCCTCGTGGCACTCACAGAAGAAGGAGCCTATGTTGTTCCTGCAGCGGCCATTGCGACACAGGTAGGACATCATGCGACACTCATCCATGTCTGAAACAAGCAAACAAATTCAGGTGATGGTAGAACGGGTTTCTAGCTATCACAAAGGATAAGTCTGGCAATACAAAGAGGGAATGCGGCGGCAGTTGTGGGCTGTGTGCCCCAGGGAGATGAGTTGGATAATGAATATTGTAATGCATTGTAATGAATGAATAAAAATAGCAACACATTAGCAAACGTTTACAACCAAAGATATTGTTTGTATTCTGCTTAGTACTTACCAATGCAATTGAGGTGGGGGAAGGAGGAAAAGAGGAAGACTCAAGCTTAGGTGGAGGTATAAAGTAGAGGAGGATTTGAGAGAGAATGAGAAAACATGGGCTATGCCCGTTAATTTGTTTAAAAAAAAGGGTTGGAAGAGAGAGGAGGCTCTAAGACCTAAAGAGAAACAAGTGGAGAACAAGACTTCATCAAATCAACGCTGACACCAATAACACAAATCATGGAGCCTTAATTCCGTAGACTTGAAAAAAAAAAAAAAAAAAAAAAAAAAATAAGAAAAGGTTAAACACCTGTGAACCCAAGTAGGTCTAGGGAAAGGTATTGTAATAGTAATATGGCTTTATTTATTCTTCCCGATTAAGACTATTAAGTCCCATTATTCCAGCAGTAAGCCTAAGAAGTATTATTATGTGTTCAAAATCCTCAATGGGAGAATACATTGTCATGTCTCGGTTGGGTTTTGAACCCACGACCTCTGGAATCTCTGGATTCACAGAGTGCCGCCTTTACCACTCAGCTACCGGGACAGACTGTTCCTAACCCTTGTTTTCCTGTTCTTGTTCTCATACCTATACACTCTCGCATGGTGGGCCCCTGCTTGTATCCATCAGGACATTGACACTCGTAGACTTCTAGATTATTCCCGAAGAAAGTACATGAAAGTAACTCATCCTTACCAATGCAATCGTTGTTATGGCTCAGTTTGAACCCAGCGTAGCAATGACACTTGAAGGACCCGATAGCATTGACACAGGTACCGTTGTTGCAGATGTTAGGGTGGCGCGCGCACTCATCTATATCGACGCAAGAGTCCCGGCCCGTGTTGAGCGCATACCCATTAGCGCATGCGCACTGGAAACTACCCTGGAAGTTTGCGCAGTCCCCGTTGGCGCAGATGCCTGGCCGCTCATAACACTCGTCAATATCTGTGAGGAAAAATGAAGATAATAGATTGATAATAGATAATTCCCACGACACAAGGACCATACTTCATAGGTGTGGCCCTTAGTGTGAGATGACGACAGCCAAAAGAAACTAGTATAAGTTCAATTAAAAATATTATAAATTATGTAAACTACCATTGTTATATATATTTGAACCATTCACTTGTCATGTATTAAATAAATAAAATAAAGTTATGTTTACCATTTCACTAATTATTATCATGGTATATCCGTGATCTGCGGATCAAATTCTCTATGCTTGGATTTTTCTTCATTTATTTGAGTAAGACAACATAATTTTAAAACTTCAGATAGGTGGTAGAAAATGCTTTGAACTTTAGCCTCGCCTCATGATTACCTTCTACTAAATAGTATAATTTATTATTTCAGTGATTGTTTTGAGTGGCATCATTACGTGGTCAAGTCAAACATTTCAAGTAAAATCCATGCATTGGATGGCATCGGAACGGATCTCCAATCTTCCTTGCTTACTGCACTACTGATTCTTTATACCTGTGCATAACTGCACAATGCACATTGATCGCATTTTACATTTAATCAAATTGGGCCAAAAATGAAGGATCAGCATAGTAAAATGACGAATGTTTTACTAGTGCCTTCGAACACCAAGCAAAACCATACTTTGAACACCAAGCAAGACCATACTTTGAACACCAAGCAAGCCCTTACTTCGAATACCAATTCATGATTGTATGCAGTATGTTCCTAAAAATAATATCGTCTTATTTATTTTGCCTGATTAGGACTATTAAAGGCCCATTATTCCAGCAGTAAGCCCAAGACATTATTATGTGGTAAAAAAAAACCCATATGGGAGGATAACTTGTCATGTCCCGGCTGGGTTTCGAACCCACGGCCTCTGGAATCTCTGGATTCACAGAGTCCCGCCTTTACCACTGAGCTACCGGGACAGACTGTTCCTAATATGTAAGCTAACCCTTGTTTTCCTGTTCTTGTTCTCATACCTATACACTCTCGCATGGTGGGCCCCAGCTTGTAGCCATCAGGACATTGACACTCGTAGCTACCGGGGGAGTTGACACACTGGGCGTTGCCTCGGCAGGGAGTCGGGATTCTGTTGCACTCGTTGTCGTCTGGAGAATAAACCAAGTCACATATAACTCAACCTCAAAACTTCAAAACAGGGTGTAATGAAAATGAATAGCAATACTTACAGGAAAATCTTATTGTTTCAACATTAACTATAGGAGCATGTACAATTGTACATCTCTGTAGCAACAAATAATAATTCCAACTTTACTGTTGCTAGATAAGGTTTATCTAGCTTTATTTGGGGGTGCGGCTCCTGTTTTTGAGTTATCCGCACAATTGTACAATGTACATCTAGTACAACTTCTCACTTTTGTGTTTATACTGATACTGAATCTTAAAGAATGGACAACACCTCATTCAATTAATTTGAGAGAGGGAGTGAGCCCGCAATGCTGGCTGCAGTGCATTACGGTAAAGGTAAACGACCTCTAGCTTCGTATATGATACTCTCCTTTCCCGACGTATTAGGATACAATTGAAGTGAAAAATTCGGTGGCGCTGGGGTTACGAAATATTCATCAGGTACAAAAGTCTTAGGGTGGTATGCAAAGTCCTCACTGTAGGGATGCCTGGGTCATTTGTCCCAGGAGCTATATAAAACGAGCTTTATAAAAGACATACCCATATACTGGTGAGAATCCGAATCGTACAGAAAGCCGCGATTACACGCGCAAAGCCGCGGTTACACGCGCAGTGGAAGGAGCTATATAAACCTTACCTATACACTCGTGAGAATCCGAATCGTACAGAAAGCCGCGGTTACACGAGCAGTGGAAGGAGCTATATAAACCTTACCTATACACTGGTGAGAGTCTGAATCGTACAGAAAGCTGCGGTTACACGCGCAGTGGAAGGAGCTATATAAACCTTACCTATACACTGGTGAGAATCCGAATCGTAGAGAAAGCCGCGGTTACACGAGCAGTGGAAGGAGCTATATAAACCTTACCTATACACTGGTGAGAATCCGAATCGTACAGAAAGCCGTGGTTACACGCGCAGTGGAAGGAGCTATATAAACCTTACCTATACACTGGTGAGAATCCGAATCGTAGAGAAAGCCGCGGTTACACGAGCAGTGGAAGGAGCCGGGGGTGTTCATGCAGGTGCCGTGGTTGCACATGTTGGGCATCAGACTGCACTCATCTATCTCTTCCGTCTTGTTGGTCATGGGGTTCATGAACTCGCCGGGCTTACTGCCACACAGGAGAATGTAATCGCCTGAAGAGGTAAAAACATTGAATAATATGAAATTCGTAAAAGCATCGTCAAACATTCTGAGTACTTTGTCGTGCCCTCTGGATTACAAACTCTGTGTTAATTTGTGTTAATCACTTTCACACAAAAAAGAACACAAATTTGTGTTAATCACTTTCATGATGTCACAACTACTCTGACTCGCTTTACTAAAACTACTCTGAAACAGGGACTTGAACTACCGACCTCCAAGTTACTAGTCCGCCACCTTATCGATCAAGCTACTGAGGATGACAGAAATCTTCTACTTGTACGTTTAATACACGAGTTCTCATTCAGTCACTGAAGTTAACCAACGTTTAGCGAGGCTATGACTTGAATTGGTGAACATTCAAATTCGAAACCTCCTATTGGCGGCCAGTAGGCTTTATTTGAGTAGCTAGTTTGTGAGTTTCCAGCGAATGGAGGGCGAAAGAAACCCTGATATGCCATATAGTTCAAAGCTACGTTAAAAACAACAACAAAACATAAACTTACGGGATATTTGAATAGCTGGTTTGTGAGTTTCGAGCGAATGGAGGGTAAAACTCCTGATATGATCATACAGTTAAAACCATAACCCCGCCCTTTAGTTACGACATCTGTAAATATTTATTTTTTTCCCTGTTTATATTAATTTTGTCAATTTTTTATTTTAATTTTTACCATTCTTTGTTTGTATGTGTATAATTATGTTATTCTAATAAACGTTTCATAATGATAATAAAAGCGATGTTAAAACCAAAAGAAAGAAGTTTAAATTTAGGAAACAAGTTAAAAGTTATCATATTTGTGTTAATCATCTTCGTGATATCACAACTACTCAAACCAGATTTACCAAATCCACGCTGAAACCAGGACCCGAACCACCGACCTCCAGGTTACAAGTCCGCCGCCTCATCCATCAAGCTACTGAGGTCGGTACCAAAAAAAAAAAAAAAAAAGAAAGAATGCTCACGGGATCCGGGGGGCGGGCAAGCCTGGCATGGTTTCCCCCAGGCCTGGCCCATGGAGCAGCAGCACACCATGCGGGTCTGCTCATTGGACATGGGAACCGAGCAGAGGCCCTCCGTGTAGTTCAGGTAGCACAGCTCTCGCCGCATGTCGATACACTCCTCTGAAATAAATATATATTTTCAGGACGAAATAAATATATAATTTCAGGACGAAATAAATATATAGTTGCAGGACGAAATAAATATATAGTTTCAGGACGAAATAAATAATATATAGTTTCAGGACAAAATAAATATGTAGTTTCAGGACGAAATAAATATATAGTTTCAGGACGAAATAAAGATATAGTTTCAGGACGAAATAAGTATATAGTTTCAGGACGAAATAAATATATAGTAGACGAGATTGTTGGCACCATAACTCGCACAAGGAAGAGTAGCGCCCCTTTTTATACCCTGCTAGCTGATAACTCCTATAGTAGACGAGATCTAGCATGTCATATGAATCATGTTTATATATATAATTTATACCTAATAAAGCGTTGTATAATAATAGGTAATGGATGCGCAGTGTACGATTTTATGAACATGCAGCTTGAGACAACATGATCCTCTATTGTTTTTACTTTCCTTATCCTATAATAAGGAAAGTATTGTATTCGTCGAAAATTTGACCTACCCAGTTTTTCACATTTCTGGACGAATCATAGCCTCAGGATACCAAAAAAGTTGTTTTTAGCCATTGGTCCGTGCGTCTGTCTGTCTGTCTGTCTGTCTGTCTGTCTGTCTGTCTGTCTGTCTGTGAACAGGATATCTCAAGAACGGTAAGAGCTAGAGACTTGAAATTTGGTATGCAAATCAATTTTATACACCAGACGAACCACGAAACTTTTGGTTCAAATCGGCCGCAAAATGCGGCCGCAGGGCCGCAAATATTGGCCGCAAGCGCCGCTTCTATGAATTGGTTAATGATACAAAAAAAGTTACAGAACAACATTTTCTTAGATTAAAAAAATAATAGGGGTCTCTTCTTATCATTTTTTTGATATCTTGAACTTTTTGGACCTCGGCCCCAATTTACCGGTATTTTGGGGGGGACCCGCTCAGACTAACTTTTTTATTATTCATCCTAGATGGGGATTGTGACATATCAAATCCAATGATTTTGAGGTGCTGATTACGAATTTGGCTTTGATTTTTAGCTGACTGTTACCTTTGAGTCACCAGTGGCTTTTGGTCCTGTTCCCATTCCTAATATGATAAGGAAAGTCGTGTGATGTTTACACCAGATTTTTTTACCTTAATTCGCACCCTTGTCCGAGTTGTTAGAGAAAGAGAAAAATACATTCTCAAGGTAAAATACATTCTCAACCTAAAGCCACCGCACATTTCCCCTTTTTGGTATCTTTACTCGGTGCCAAAGGGGTGGTTCATATGACATGCTCCATCTCGTCTATTTGACAAGCGTTCGAGTCAGAACTTACATTTAAAATAATAGGCAAAGTCAAGGGAGAAAATAAAAGACTAAAACGTGTTCCTGTCTTACCATTAGCTTTTTCCTTCTAAGACAATACGCAAAATCTAGATATCACTACTGAGAGGTAAAACAAAACGTCTATTAATAAGACACATTATCAAGATCATAAGTTTAACTCTTTGACTGCCAAGGTTTTTTTGGTACATTTCCTGTGACGCCACAGCATTATTCATAATGTTTCCTCACCAGCCACACCTTTTTTGGACATTTTACAATGCGCGTGCCATGGCCGTGGAGGTCAAGTAACTTTTTTTGGTTCCTCCCGTGGTGCCATAGCACGCATATACTATTCAACGCATTCAGAAACCAAAACTACCACGAAATTCCTCATAAGCCAGGCTATCTTTTTTTTTTTTTTTTTCCTTTTAGGCCCTTTAACTCTGCTGGAGCAGGTCGTTCGCGCCGATATCCTGCTTCTAAGTCCTAGTACATACATTTCTAGTTTTTTCAGATATTTAATAAGTGAATCAACACTTTCATTGTCATCTAATAGTGCTGGAGGAACAGGTAATAAAGATCTAATATTGGACTTTAGGGGACATGATAAGATGTGAGGAACAGTGAGTAGCTCACCACAAGTACAAGAAGGAGGGGGAGTTTTCTTGAATAGGAAAGTGTGGGTGGCGCGTGTATGGCCAATCCTCATACGCGTAAGCACAACCTCCTCATACCTATTGTTCCTATCGGAGGTAGACCACTGTTCTATAGAGGGTTTGATTCTTTTTAGCTTATTTGAGTTGGGAATTGTATTCCATTGGTTTTGCCAGGCTTCTCTCACAATTTGTGAGGCGTATCTTTAGACCATTTGAAATACACAGTACTGGCAGGTATGGCTGGAAAGAAACCCTTATGGAGCACGCACCCGCGCGTGCCATGGCGTACGAGGAAATGTTCATGGCACGCATTGCTGCGTGCCATGACAGTCAAAGAGTTGTGAGAACTTAAATTTCCAAATTAAAAACAATACGCAAACTGGACTGAATCCTGTTGAAAGCACTTACTTCCAGAGGGCAGCAGCATGTAGCCGTCAGGACAGATACAGTGGTAGGTCCCCACATCATTCACACAGAAGCCCTCTCCGCACCTCTGCACAGAGGCTGCGCACTCGTCTATGTCCACACAACGCGTGCTGGTCTTGTCTGGGAGACAGTGGAAAAGTTATTACTAAACAAGATGGATCAAGTTTTATTTACAAGGACTATACTTCATAGCTGTGGCCCTTAGTGTGGGATGACGACAGCCAAAAGAAACTAGCTCAGTTTAGTTAAAAATACTATGAATTATGTAAATAGTCACTGTCATATATATTTGAACCATTTACTTTTTTTTCACAGTCTCTACTCTCTTTTCCAATGATCGATTCCATCTTCATACCCCAACAACGATTCTCCACTCCTCCATCTTCTCCTAGCTCTTCTTATGCACATACTCGCTGCACGCTGCGCAGCAATGGAAACTTTTGCTCGTACCCATCCTAAGAGGATTGCATAGCCTTTCTTCCATTTATCAGCTAGCCTTTCAGTTAGCGTAGTGATAAATGCTTGAACCATTTACGTGTCATGTATTACATAAATAAAATGAAAAATTACTCTCACCTAGCTTGAACCCATCCTGACAGGAGCACATGAAGCTCCCGAACGTGTTGGTACAGTGGCCATTCTCACAGATGTTGTCATGCTCCTCACACTCGTTAATGTCTTCCAGCACCACCTGGAATGAGTGATAATAAGGACTATTAAAGCCCCTCTATTCCAGCAGCCTCCGTGGCGTAACGGTTGTAACTACTGCGCGTAGTCCAGAGATCCTGAGTTCGATTCGGGGTTGGAACAGACTTTTCGTACAGAAACTTCTGTTCCCTCCGAACATGTGAGGCTGGCAATTCCGGCCTTACCCAGGCTAGGTGAGGTTAATGTGCGTAGCTGGTATGATTCCCAGCGAATGGAGGGTAAAACCCCCGTCTTGTTTACCTCAATTCAGGACATTAAAATCAAATGTGCGTAGCAGACAGTTTTTTCCCGCTTGTTCTAGTGGCAATGCATTTTAAATTAATGTTCTCAAAATAGTCAATACTGAGGTTGGTCAGTTATTTTCTATTTCTCTGATAAACATCTACAGATCTACACATTGTACATTTTTTTTTATTTTTAAAGATGACTGTTTTACAGCCGTTTTCATTTCGTAGCCATGGAACAGGAGCTACTGTAGACGCTTGTGGTCTATGTTGTAGCCTGCCCATCCCGTAGTGTGCCTCCACTCCGATGGGCGAGAAGTGACATAATACTTCCCAATCAGGTGCTGGGTCAACACGAGCGCACCGGAAGGTATCCCTTACAAACAATTGTAACCAAATTAAGAATACAAATTTTTGTCGGCACGGGGGATCGAACCCGGAACCTTCCGCATGGCAAGCGAGTGCTTAACCACTGAGCTATTCGTGCACTCAAAGATATTTAGTCACATTGGCGTGGCGCTTGGGCAATGCAATAACTGATGCAGGCTTATGACTTGGGGCCGTATTATGAAACAGGATTAGTAAATCTGAGCCGACCCTTATAGAGATAGGTATTCTAAAATAAGATTTTCCGCCACGAAGTCCACTAAGATTAACAAATTCTGTTTCATAATATGGACCTTTTTTTAAGCTTTATCAGGTAGAACAAAAAATATAGGTATACAGTAGAACCCAATGAAATATAAAGAAAAACAAAAAGATTAAACAAATATACAAAAAGGAAAAAAAGAGAGAAATGTCCTACCTAAAGGGCGGGGTTATTGCCTGTGGCAATCTCTTCCACCCAACCCTTAGCCTTACTTCTCAGGACCTTAGCCTTACTTCTGTACAAACTTGTTGAGAAATAATACAAATGCATCACGTCTTACCGTGGCAGAGTTGGGCCGGTACCCCGACCCGCCAGGACAGAGGGCCTTGTGCTCCTCCGTGCCCGGCCCTGGACAGGCCTCACACAGCGGCCCCCAGGCCTCGCCTATGCTGCAGCAGCAGGTGCTGCGGGTGGTCGAACCCGCGACCTCCCGAGTGCAAGTCACCTCCCCGTCCTCTTCCTCTTCTTCTTCTTCCTCTTCGGAGCCCAGGTAGCATTGCGATTCACGCTTGTCTGAAATGGAAAGGTATAATAATTGAATTGAGTTGAAAAAAAAAGAAAAAAAAAGATAAGAGTGTTTTTTTTTCCAATAACTTTATTACATTTTATTTTAATATTCATACATATCCTTCATTTAATATTTAATAGTTACTGCAATCCAATGTACTGGTGGATTGCAGCAAAGTTTCAGTATGTTTCAGAGCCTGTTTTATTTCGTAGCCATGAAACAAGAGCAACAGTTGAATATTGTGGTCTGTTTTGTATGTAGCTTAACCATTCCGCAGTATACTCAGCAAGTTTGTTCAGAGAAGTGACAAAATACTTTCCATCTAGGTGCAGAGTCAACACGAAAAACTGTTATCAAATTTAGAATCCTGAGAATTTATTAATCTCGAGGATTTAATCAAAATCCAGGTCACAATTTCAAGTTCGGATCACAAACCACTATCACTAAACTTAACAGCTGATATAAATGCGCTGTGATTGGTTGAAATTCCCACCAGAGGGCGTGCCAAGGGATTGTGTACGATTCGTTAATCTAATCTTGTTTCATAATGCGACCCTAATGCCGGGTCCACACTAAGCGAACATTGTTAGCTAACAATGCTCGCGAACAATGTTATACGCAAATTTGTTCGCGAACATTGATAGCTAACAATGTTAGCAGTGTGGACCTGGCATTAGAAAATGTTTTTACGACTTGTTTGAAATAACATTGTTGGCGAACATTGTTAGCTAACAATGTTCGCTTAGTGTGGACCCGGCATAAGGGAAGTACAAATGTTGCCCCGACACTTGTCGGTGGCGTAAGGGATGACGGAATCGTACCTACACAGGCGTTTCCCGCAGGCGTGAGCTGGTAGTTTGGGGGACAGGTGCAGGAGAAGCTCCCCAGGGTGTTGGAACAGTTCCCATAGAGGCAGGCCTGGGGACTCTCGCACTCGTTGATGTCCGTACAGTTGCCTGGCCAACACAATGGGAGACGATAAGTTACAATGTAAAAGAAATAAAAATATACATATAATAGAATAAAATTTCTAACCATACATGGAACTTGGCAAGTTAAAAAAAAAAATGTACATGAATCTCAGAACATAAAAAAAAGTTACAATACTTTATCTTTCTGTGATTATCTTTCGTAATTATATTTTTAACTTTATTTCTACGAAATATTTCTGTAATTTCTGTGATCAGTATTTAAGTGTTTATTATCGATAGTCCTTAATTTTGTGCTAATTTTGATGTAATTAACATTTTTTTTCCGTTCACTCTGTGATTTTATATCCTTATTAAAAATTAATAGACATTCAACTATCTGTGATAGCTCTAACTTTACCTTGTGTTTACTATTTTTTATCTAGTGAATAAATATCAAATTCGTTTTGAACTCTGTAGTATTCGTTTCTTATTAATTACCTTCTGAGGTGCCTACCCGTTTCGCAGCATCTACTAATTACAAACTCATACCTCACTTAATCTATCACAATGTTGACTAGATATGGTCATCAGGCACGGCTCGCATCAGCAAGTGGAGTCATACGTAAGTCTTTAACTTTGACTACTACATCCTCTTACTCGCACAATAATACAAGCAAATCATCTCAAACTCAAAGCAAAGAAAAATCTTCAGATGATTTTCCCGCTAGTACCAGCAGTACCCGACGGGATAAAACAAAAGTAACCCAAACAAACAAAATAAAACAAACCAAAGACAAAGTAAACAAACAAATCGAACCCCCGAAACCCCCCAGATCTCCAAAAAAATCTACTACCAAAAAGCGTGGAACCCCACTGCGAGATGAAATTGAAAATCTCAAGAAAATAAACGTAGACATCTCCAATCAACTCAAGTCCACAATTGAAGAGCGAGATACTTTTAAAAAATTGTACGAGGACCTCTTAGGTAAGACACAAAAGCCTGAAAATCCAGACGCTGTTGCTGATAGATCTTCTGTCGACCACATTCTACACTTAGATTCTACCCACTCTACTCTCAACTCCTCCATTGAAACAACTGTGCCAGTAAAACGTCGTCTCCTCATCCTTGGTGATAGCATGTCACGTGACTTCGACTCTCTTTTGAAGACTCTCCTACCCGACTATTCAATCACATCTTTCACATACCCTGGGGCGAAGTTCTCTCATGTAGTCCAAAATCTACAAGATCATACCAGATCCTTCACCAAAATGGACACTGTCTTCATACTTGCAGGAACAAATGACGTCCCGCACCTCACTCCCTGCTTGCTGGACGAAATCTTTAAACTCAAACAGGATGTCTTCCTCAGGACAAATGTCATTGTATCGTGTATTCCCTACATGCACCATAGCAGAGGTTTAAAGAATAACACCAATATCTTTGCTACTAATCAATGTTTGTTGCGGCTCAGTCAAATTCACAAGTTTTATCTTTTTGACATCAATCATAAGATTTCACGCATAATGTACACCAGACATGGGTTGCATTTTAACACTGCTGGCAAAAAAGTTTTCTGTGTGGAAATTTCAAATTGTGTCAAAAGTAAAGACTCATGTACTATGTCTTATTCTCTTACAGCTGCACCTGTTTTATCTACTGCTAACACTCAGATCAATAATGATGAACTTATTTCGGACATCACATGTCCAATTCAGTTACATGAGACTAACTTTTTTGATAGTCTATGTGATGAGACTTCTCTCATGGGAGGTCATACTCAAGAGATTACGACCCTCAGCAGCAATAATAATTCCTTTCGTTCATAAGATTTACTATTTAATTTCTATATACCTATGTTTTATTTTTAGACAAAATAAAGTTGGAGTGGGTGAAGAGTACAAGCAACTAACTAACTTTCAAGTCCGTCCCTGGTTATCACTGAGATCTTGTGAATATTACCAAATTCTATGCCAACATAAAATAATACGTTCAACTTTGCATCTACAGCATACTACTCCTGTTGCACCTATCTGTATTACCCAATACTTGAAAAACTATTTATATTTTATTCTAATGACTATTCTATTTCCTCTTCAGTCACATGCGGTAATTTATTTCTTAACTCGACTTACTCACTCCAACAATAATATCTACTATCTAGTCAATAATCCCAACTGCCATGTCTTTCGTTTGTATCTCTGTTACCTACTTACATGTTACTCGTTTGAAATAGCTCGTAAACAAGGGGTGCATATTTCAAATATAAATTACTTTTTTCTGTTTCACTGTTTGCTGTTTCGGTTAATTGGACTTACTGGTGTAAGTAGACTTAAATCTATTTGTTCGAACATATTGAGGGAGAAATCTAGTGCGTTGTCACCATATGCACCCCCTTTTTACCCCCCTCTGTCACCTTATGCATTACCTTTCTATCCAAGTAATTATAATTCTCTTAGTGCTACTTTTTCGTTTACATACCCATCTCACGCTCATGAATCCTATTATACTTCCACCTCAATTCCTTTCATACATTCCGCTCAATCTATATCTCATGCTATTCAATTCAATCACCCTCCATACCCAGATGTATTACACTCTAGTGGTATCTGTCCTTATACTTACACTAACAGTTACCTAACTCGACCTCATCCTCCACTACCAACTCATAGCATTCAGCCAGGCAATCCAGGCATTGCTGATCGCGAACATCTTCTCGCACCACCTGACATCTCACACCCTGTACCTCCACAGAGGAAAATTAATAAACCACTCCAATCCAATACACTTACTGTTCTCCATCAGAATATTCAAAGCATTCGAAATAAGGTTCCTCAGATAGAAACTCTCCTATCCACTTTGAGGGACAATCACGACCTTGTACCTAGTATTCTTTGTTTCTCAGAAACCTGGTTAAATCCCGAGTTTATTTCTACTGTGAACATTCCAGATTTTTGTCAACACTTCAAGCTACTGTCGACCAATTCGTAAAGGAGGAGGGGTGTCAATTTTCATTAGAGAGTCCCTCAACTTTGTTCCATTAACCCTGAATGTTGGGACTGAAGAGTTCAGTTTTGAGTACTGTGTGGCGGTCTCTGCTAGTCGGGAAACAGCTGTTGTCTGTGCTTACAGATCTAATAACCATGCTTCTAATCTGGAATTATTCTTCGAGAAATTTGAGGAGCTCTTAGGGAGACTGTGCGACTTTAAAAATCTCATAGTCTGCGCTGATCTTAATATTGATCTGCTCACACGTTCCCCGGCCAGATCAAGACTGCGCACTCTCCTCAATTTGTTTAATCTCAAGCCTTGTGTCACTACTCCTACTCGTATTGGCAACGACAGTGTGACCTGTCTCGACAATATCTTTGTCAACTTCCAGCTCAAGACTCTCATTAATGATGAAACCAATATTTACAGTGGCTTGAGTGACCATCAGTATTGTCAGGCTATTTCCTTTCATACTAAGCTTGTCATCACAGAAAAAATTTTCACTAGGACATTTTCGAGTCGTCAAATTGACTCTTTCCTTCAGTCTTTGGCAGAGTTAGATTTTTCTCCTGTCTATCACTGTGAAGATGTAAATGAACAGGTAAACTGTTTTTTTAATCTCATTCTGCAGCCGTTTAATCACCACTTTCCTTTCAAAATAATAACAGTTGGGGGACCCAAGAAGAAAAAATGGATCACACGAGGTCTTGCAGTCTCGTGTTCTCACAAACGTCAACTGTTTGCTCTGTGTAAACACAATTCTGATCCTATTCTTCATTCACACTATAGGAAATACTGTACCATTCTGAACAAGGTGATTAAACAAGCTAAAAGAAACTTTACACTTCATGCCATAAATTCTGCTCCTAAGAATGGGAAAAGCCGAGTGGTATGGAATATTGTGCGAAGCTTTTCGAAGCACAATAAACCTATCCACTCTCAGATCAAACTCAAACATCAGGCTCAAATTGTTCAAGATCCCAGCTCGATAGCAAACCTTTTCAATGAGTTCTGGATGAATGTTACCCATTCTTCTTCATCACTCCCGTCTCATTCTTCTTCATCACTCCCATCTCATTCTTCTTCATCACTTCCGTCTCATTCTTCTTCATCACTCCCCTCTCATTCTTCTCCATCACTCCCGTCTCATTCTTCTCCATCACTCTCGTCTCATTCTTCTTTAACACTCCCGTCTCATTCTTCTTCATCACTCCCGTTACATTCTTCTTCATTACTCCCATCTCATTCTTCTTCATCACTCACATCTCATTCTTCTTCATCACTCCCGTCTCATTCTTCTTCAACACTCCCGTCTCATTCTTCTTCATCACTCCCGTCTCATTCTTCTTCATCACTCCCGTCTCATTCTTCTTCATCACTCCCATCTCATTCTTCTCCAACACTCCCATCTCATCCCTTTTTATCATCCCCTTCACTATCATGCTCACAATCAACCAGAGAGTATTTGTCATTCTTAAGACATCTTCCTACTCCTGACCAGGACTTTAAACTTCTTCCATGTACCCCCATCGAGGTGTTGAAGTTTATCTCTTTGAGTAAGAATAAGTCCTCTTGTGGGGCTGATTTCATACCCATGACTGTCATCAAGAAGGCTGCTCCATACCTGGCAAATCCCCTGGCTTACATATTTTCTTCCTCTTTCAAGTCACAGATTTTCCCCGATCTTTTCAAGCTCTCTTTAACTGTGCCAATCCACAAGAAGGGTCCTGTCTCTGATGTTAACAACTTCCGCCCAATATCTTTGTTAAGCAGCATATCTAAGCTTCTAGAGAAGATTGTGTCATCAAGACTGGTCACTTACTTGGACGACCACAGACTGTTAACTGACCATCAGTTCGGGTTCAGAGGCAAAATGTCCACTTCTGACGCCGTTTCGTCTTTCTTCATGCAGCTGAATGATGTACTATCAGCCGGGCGTCATGCTATTGGGATCTTCTGTGATCTTTCGAAGGCATTTGATTGTGTGGACCACTCTATCCTACTCTCTAAACTACCATATTATGGTGTGAGGAATTTTTCTCTAGGGTGGTTCCAATCTTACCTCTCGGATAGATCGCAGAAGGTCAAAATACCAGCATCAGTTGACGGAGTCAGAAGGGACATATTCTCTTCCGCCTTGGGTGTAAAATCAGGGGTTCCCCAGGGATCCGTGTTGGGGCCGCTGTTGTTCCTGGTGTACGTGAATGACCTTGTCTTTGCCAATCCTATCGCCAAGCTTACACTCTATGCAGACGATACTACCATTCTTGTATCGGGATCAAGCTATACCGAAACAACTGTTAGTTGTTCCTTGGTCATGCAAGATGTGCAGGCTTGGTTTAATCTCAACAAATTGAACTTAAATGTTGGCAAAACGTCATTTTTGTACCTAGGACCAGGAGGCGTTCCATCATCTTCTATTCTTCCCCTTGAGATCCCTGGATCCTCCTTGGTGATACACCCGACCGATGAGGTTAAGTTTCTCGGTCTAGTGATGGACGATAAAATGCGCTGGAGATCGCATATTCAAGCTCTGTCTTCAAAGCTGGCGTCTGCTGTGTATGCTTTGAGGTCCATCAGCAGAAACGTAGACTCTCGCTCTAGCCTTTGTAGCTATTTTGCATACTTTCATGCTCTCATGAGCTATGCGATTCTGTTTTGGGGATTTTCGGCAGGCACCAGCAGCATTCTTTTGCTCCAGAAAAAAGCTGTAAGGGCTGTCTTTGGTCTCTTCTGCAACATTTCATGTCGTCCCTACTTCCGAGATCACAATATACTTACTTTCTATGGACAGCTTACTCTTGATTCTTGTTTAAAACGTGCATAAGTTATCTGCAAGACTGTTGAAACATGAGAATATTCATACGTACAATACAAGAAACAAGAGTAATATTGTTGCGTCTAATCCTAAGTATCTTGGACACTCCTTCATGAATGAGGGTGTTAGGTTGTATAATCTATTGCCTGCATCTGCCAAGGAGCTAAATTCTGAGCAACTTCGGGAAGTTCTCAAAGAAAAATTGATTGCTAGCGCCCCTTACAGCATGGATGAGTGTGTGTCCGCTCTTTCAACTTTTGTTTGAGGGGATACACACGCAACTAGTCATACTAATATTCACCTTTTTTTTTTTTTTTTTTTTTTTTTTTTCTTTCCATCTCATCCATGTCTCTCCTCATTTTCACCTCATTCCATCTTCCCTCCCTGATATGCATGAGATTTAAATATTATATTTAATTAGAATTAGTTTTAATTTAATCTAAATTAGTTTTAATCTAGCAGTAAGAAAATTGTTCACACCGAAAGGTAAAATAACAATAAAAATTCAATTCAATTCAATTCAATTACTTTTTATTCCACAGCAAACGATACTAAACTTAGATAAGAGAGATACAGTTTTATTATAAAAAGTTGCTGCCCACATATCTGAAGGTTGCTTAAAAACACAGCATATTAATCAATACATTAGAGTACATTTTTTTTTATACATATTTTCTTATTCTTTCTTATTAATTTTCTATTTTCTTTCTTCAAGAGTTGGAATAGATATGAAAATTTACTATTTTAACACTGTCACAAATAATAGTTTGTGACAGTATTTTTAGTAAATTTTTGGGAAGGTGGAACTTGTCAAAGAAATTTAAAACATTTTTTATTTATTGGTGCACATCAAATTTAAAATTTGTTTACACAATAGATGAATAGAGGTAAAACTGGTTAATAGGCAGTAAGTACCTACAGACTTGTGGGATTCATTAAAAGTCCTAGCATTACTAGAAATCAAGGACAATAACTACATGTCAGTTGACCCTAGATTTAAGAGAACAATTTTCAGGTACAATTTATCTCTCTACGTATACCTAGGCTGTAAAATGAATACGTTTTCAACTCTGAGGGCCGGTTCTTTCAATTTTACAAAACTTCGGTACGAATCTCGAATTGAAAACGCTAGTTCCAAAAGTATCCGTCAAAATAGCGCTAGTGTGCCTCTGCCTCTGCCTATAGGTATCAAGTGAATAGGAAATTGAGCCAGACCGAGGTTTAACGAAACCTCGCTTTTGTCCGAATCCGGACCGCGAAGCTCATTTGTCCTACCCGCGAACAAAATTTTAGGTTCAAAAAATAATAATTTTTTCACTTTCTTTAAAAAAAAATTGATTTGCAAGAAGAAGTAGTCCTAAAAATGTGCAAAGAGACAGTATCGACAGAAGAGTTTTGGTGTAAGAAAGTTCCAAAAGACTGTAAATTCTTATTAATCTGGACCGCGGAGATTTTTCTCATGTTAATGCGGACCCTAACAGGATTTAATTGCCGACCCCTGTTCTAAGGTATTTCAATTCAAGATCTAAGGTATTTCAACTATAATACTGTTACCCTAATGGGACTCCCTGTCTCGAGCTGACGGTCTAAATAAAGCACTATACTATAGTATACTATGATATCTTTTCCTCCCTAGGGCTTTTTTAAAAACAGGTTTTCAGGAGAGTTGGCGACGTTTTAGCCCGAATGACATGAGACATGAGAGCGGGCATTTTTCTCACACAAAGATTGTCTCTAGCAATCCAGAGAGGTAACGCAGCAAGTGTTCTCTCTGGATTGCCAAAGTCAAAAACTTTGTGTGACTTTACTTGAATAGAATGTGAACAAAATAAAGTATAATAATTTTTGACCATTTTCCACCATAGCAATAAACTAAAATCTCACTGCAAAATAGACAGTAAAACGTTTTACTTTCTGAACAAGTATGTACCTCCTGAGTTATCCAACTGGAATCCCTCATTGCATTCACAACGGAACATCCCGAACGTGTTCTCGCATCTCCCATACACACACAGGTTGTTGAACATCTGACACTCGTTGATATCTGAGAACATGACAACATCAAAATAATTATAATTTCTGGAGAGAAGCGAGCCGCCGAATGCCTACAACGATTGAGTCTGGCAATTCAAAAAGGGAATGCCGTCAGCATTATGGGGTCTATCCCCGACGATAGCAAGATGAACAAAGTTTTTTATTTGTAAAAACTAAATAAAATAATAGAAATTTACTGATCTAAAAAAATATAATTTGAAATTTCCTTCGAAAAACTTCACATTTGCCTACTACTCTTTCTCTTCTAAAAAATCTTATTTTTGAGTTTTCTTTTTAAGATGAGTGTTTCACAGCCTTTTTTATTTCGTAACTATGAAACAGGAGGTACTGTAGACGCTTATGGTCTGAGTTGTTGCCTGCCCATTCCATAGTATGCCTCCCATCTGATGGGCGAGAAGTCACAAAATACTTCCCATTTAAGTGCTGGGTCAACATGAGCGCACCGGAAGGTATCCCTTACAAACAACTGGAACCAAATGTTGAATACAATTTTTTGTCGGCGCGGGGGTTCGTACCCGGGACCTTCCACATGGCAAGCGAGTACTTAACCACTGAGCTATTCATGCGCTCGCGTGGACTATATTTATATTATAGTTCAATTTTCCCTCATATGGGAAGTTCAACATATGGGAACTCATCGATTACTGCTGTGTTTTCTTACTGTACAATCTTCACAAGTTTTGTCAAAGAAAGTCAATGTTAGTTTTTAAATCTTTCCTTCGTGTCACCTCACAATAACCCCGAACACTTGGGTGGAACCCTGCCACAATAGGAAAGCAAAGAAGAAAAAAAAAAAAAAAAAAAAACACTTACCCACACAAGCCTGCTCGTTCTTATCATCCGGGTTCATAAAGCCCATCTCACACTCGCACCGGAAGGACCCCGGATAGTTGAGGCAGTGCCCGTTCTCGCAGTAGTTGCTGTTCTCCGTGCACTCGTCCCTGTCCTCACAGGAGAAGCCATCCCCGCGGAACCCTTCGTCACAGACACACTGGCGACAGAGAGAATATCCCTTACAAACAACTGTAACCAAATTTTGAATACACATTTTCATCGGCTCGGGGGTTCGAACCCGGGACCTTCCTCATGGCAAGCGAGTGCTTAACCACTGAGCTATTCGTGCTCTCATTTTCTTTTTTTTTTGAAAGTTTAGTTTAGGAGTATTATTGTAACGGAGATAGAACGAAACAAGAGAGAAAAAAACATGAAACGAGCTACACTTACCTTATATTATCAATTGTTTGAAGTGCACTGGTAGTCAAGTGGTTAACGCGACAGTCTGGTAATCCAGGTAGCGTAGGGATCCGTTCGTTCGAATCCCACCCAGTGCATGAATTTTTATTCATTAATTAGAGTTTGTGACCACATAATAATAAGACTCTGAGGGTTAGGTGGTAGAAAATGCTCTGAGCATTAACCTCGCCTGGTGGTTACCTTTCACTAAAGAGTGTTATTATTTCGATTTATTTCTCATATTACTATGGTCACATTTTGTTTCTATGGGCTATTTTCACAGCAAACATAAATAAAATTATTTGATTTGATTTGAGTTAGGAGAATGGGATAGAAACTTGCGAACAAAACGGCAGTTTTCAAGAAGAACTGATTTCTGTATCTGGTGGACGAGGGAATGCGGTAGTTATTATTATTATTATCATACATGGTTTCGGTCTTACCTTGAAGGATCCATCGTTGTTGATGCACTGAGCGTTCTGATTGCAGCCACCGTTGTTGGTCAGACACTCGTTGATGTCGCGACACACCAGGCCATTCCCTATGAAACCATCCTGACAGCGACACGTGAACGAACCCTGGAGGGGGATTAAGAGACATATGTAATGAAATATTCAAAAGTCAAAATTAGGTTTGGCGTAAGTATACACGCTCGTTTTGTTTTTCTTGGCGTTGCAGAACTAGCGTTTTGTTTGATCTATTTCCTTTACTTTACGAGTCCAGAAAATCCAATGTCAAATGTTCCACCTAAGTTTTGCTGTATTGATTGCTACTGCATTTGCAGTGATGAGGTCATGTTGAGTGCAGGGTGATTCCAGATCTGGACATATCAGGAGGTGGGACATGTCTTGTATTTCCCCACATATACATGTATCATCTTCTGCTAAGTTTGATCTATTTGAAACAATAGATACCAATAAAATACTGTCTGGCTGGGGGACGTTAAACAGGAGAAAACCAGTTTTTCGCTAACGATTTTTTTTTTTAGTTTGTTCTCTGTTTATAGTCGAACTATAAACAGAGAACACACTAGCCAAGCCAGGCTTGCTTGCCGTTTCCTGAATGGGTTATTAAGAAAAAGCCATAGTCCTTACGATCCCGATGGTTTATCACACATAGAAAAATGAAAAGAAAAAAATACTGCCTTTCATGTTGAGGAATTGTTAGTACAGTATCGGGCGATGAACGTGGATCTCCTTGCTAGTTGTACCTACCGGGTGTCCCTACTATTTTTTTTTATTATTATTATTTTTATTTATATAGCAACTGTCTACACTTCCAACAGAAAAAGGTTTTCTGAAGAAAGCAATACTTGACAGGATATTTGCGTTATTCTTGAATGAGACTAAGTGAGATCAGGTTTCTCATTCATAATGTTGTATGTGTACATGGCATTAATTAATGGGGACTCTACCCAGACAGCACGGAAGGTGACTTCCAGTCTGGATTTAAGGTGGAAATATCCAGGTGTATAAAGTCAACTGGACCTCCAACTGTCCCGACAGCTGGATTTTTCCATTATGGATTTAATCAGTTGACCAGCCACCTGGATATTTCCAACAAAAATCCATCTAGACTCAGTCACCTGGGCAGTCAGCTGGAAATATAACGACTCTCTCCAGCTAGGACATGAGTAGAATTTAGTCAGTTGACCAGTCAGCTGGAAATGTTCCATATTTTTCCAGTTTACATAAAACGCGTCCTTTGTTGAAGACGCCATCTTTGATCTTTCGTAATTTCAGAAATTGTGATATTGGTGATTGTAAATTGTTTTAAATAATTAATAATTCTTTTAAATATTAGGTATTTCATTTAGTTTTGAACATTTTTAAATACAAATATCATTTTAATTAGTTTTGATCTTGATAAAACTCGTCCTGGAAGTGTTTAGATAAAACTCGTCCTTTGTTGAAGGAAATTCAGAATTTGTGATATTTTTGTGACAAATTGTGAATTGTTTTAAATAATTAATAATTCTCTTAAATAATAGGTATTTCATTTATTTGAACATATTTTAAATACAAATAATATTTTAATTAGTTTTGAACATCTTTTTTATAACTACTGAAAGTGTTTAATTTGTGATTTCTGAACTCCAATTAAATTTGCTTTCGAGATGTTTCAAAAAATAGTTCTTTAGTTTGTCTAAATCGTGAATCGTGACAGAAGAAAAGGAAAGGACAAGAAACAGTTAATACTGGATCACCTTTTTCATCTGACAATAACCATCCATTTCTAGAGACATCCACTTGGACCCTAATGAACTTTCTGCACTCTGCTGTTCCTGGACTAGCACAATCACACAATGACAAACACCTTCAGTTCACTTGGAATCATACCAGCTACCCATATTAATCTCACCTAGCCTAGCCAAGCCAAAGTAGGACCATGAATGCTAGTCTCATGTGTTAAGGGAAACAGAATTTTTTATGCTCGATCTCTTGACCATAGGTTGGCTAAAAAAAGGTTCTGGTTCAAGCAAAGAAACAGCTGAATGCATAGTGCTAGATAGTGAAATTTTTCACTCTGTGGATTTTATTTAGATGTACAATACATATTATAATAAAATGAATATTTCACTCATAGGTGGTTCTGCCACACTAAAAAATGATGTTTACTTTGTGACATGCTTCCTGATTACTTGATTTAAAATTAATTGGCCAATTTACTGTGAACTGTTAATAATAACAATAATAACTATTGTGCTCTCTCTACCACCTTATTACTATGAAGCCCTTAAATTTTGAGTTAATTTTATATCTATTTAAAAAAAGTGTTCCACACTATTGTGTTATTGTGTTTTATAATTTCACTAGTCTTAACAAGTCAATTTTGTTTTAATTTAAGTATAACAATGTTTTTTGGTAATAATTCTCAAAGCAAACAACCCAGCAATTCTAATTAGCCACAGCAGTATATAAATTGTCATGAAGGATTACAAATACATAATAACATTCACTAATCCATGTTCAACCACGTTCAAAGACATTGCTTAACTTTTGCATTTTCATGAAAACTGGTGTATTCCATGCCCCATCTTCATTTTCTGCTGGCTATTAGTTTATTTCTTTGTTATTTTTGGTTTCACAAAAGAAATATATTTTAATTTACATAGTATTATTATTTTATTGTGATTATGTACATGTTATGAGCATATTTTATAATTGGATATCATTATTTTATTTCTATACTAGCTAAAACCTGGCATTTTGTCACCATTAAGGTTTTTTCTCATGGCCGGCCGGTGTCCCAATAAAAATAATAATAACACTTTTAATTGGAAGGTAACCACCAGGTAAGGTTAAAGGTTATGCTCAAAGCATTTTCTACCACCTAACCCTCAGAGTCTTATTATTATGTGGTCACAACCATAATGAGGAAAAATTTGAAACAACGGAACCCTACGCTAGGTTGATTATCTGACTAGCGCGTTAACCACTTGATTACCAGTGCACTTGAAAATTGTATTAGATATTTTAATTTTGATAATTTTCTAGTATGTTGAAGGTGGCTTAGGGGGGGTGAACTCTCAGTGAGAGTACCGTTTGGTATTGTAACCCCAAGAAGACATAGTCAGCCAGACATGCACAACTTTGAGTTTTATATATAGAGATTATACCTACTTAGGACATACTTGTGATACATTAGTACAAGGTCTTGTGACATGGTGGAAATTTGATAGTGCATTTTACACTTTTGGGACAATTTTTTTAAAAATAAACACTTGTATTGTAAAAATATAATAATGTTAAAGAGTCTTATTTGAATTGTGTTGTTTAAAACAGATTAGTTATTTTCTTTTTCTTTCCAAATTTCTATATAAAAAAATTATACTCAAAATTGATAATATATGTTAAAAAAACCTATTTAAAATTTATTACTTTATTTTTACACAAAAAAAATATCTTCATGAGATTTGAATGTATGGCCTCTAAATAAAATAACTTAAATTGAATGTATGCCTAATATACATTTGTTTCTAGTATTTTTATTACTATTATTATTTTTTTTTGTTGTTGCAAAAAAATGCATATAATGGGATTCGAACCCACGACCTCAAAACCAAGAGCGTAGCATTTAATTATTATGTAGGATAATGTACAGTATAGGTAAATAGGTATGTAAGCATTGGGGTAGTGACTTCTTATCCCATCCACTAGAGAGCGCTACTAGTAGCTGGAAATAAGTGGAACAAATCCAGTTGACTTTGGGCAACTGACTTCCAGTTAAAAGTTGGGTTACTTTCCAGTTCATTTCCAGTTGATTTCCAGGTGGAGGTCAGGTGGAAGGTGGAAATCTCCAGCTGATTTCCAGGTGGGCAAGTAGACTTTTTCCACCTAACAGTATGGTATACATCCAGTTGACTGTGCTGTCTGGGTATACACAACAGCTCCGCTCACTCACCGGGTTGTTGATGCAGTCAGCATTGTCGTCACAGTTGTGAGTCCGCATGGAACACTCGTTCTCGTCAGTGCAGGCGGCACCCTCGTCAGGCTTCACCGAGTAGCCGTCTGCGCATGCGCAGCTGAAGGAGCCCATGTTATTCTCGCACGTGCCGGCACCGCAGACGTCCGGATTCTCTTCGCATTCGTTGATATCTGTCGGAGACCAAATGTAATGTAATGTAATATATATTTGTACAGTATTAATTGACTACAATTCAAGTCTTAGTCTAAGCATATAAAATTAGAATATAGTAAAATTGAAAATATTAAAATAAATATATACAATTTTATAAAGATTTGAAAAGTAAATAAGTGTAATGTATCAAAGAACATGAGAAGAAGAAAAAGAAAGAAGAAGAAAAAAAGAAATGTATACTGTGTCGTTCAGGCAAGTGCCCATGTGGCACCAGTTGTAAAGTATTTTCTAATAAATATTTTTACGTTCTCTTTCTCAATTTTTGAAATACAATAAATTGAAATTGAAACTACTCAGTAGAATATTTTGTAGCAGGTAAATTGACGAAACTGTTCATACTTGCGGTTCAAGTTAAATAAAACAAAATACATATTATAAACTCTGTTTCGTGTTAATATAGGCCGGTTGGCTGGCGCTACTTGACGAGCGCTCGCCTCCCGGCGAGCTTGATTCGTATTATAATAATAAAACGAGTTGACCTAAATGAGAAGTACTGTGAAAGTAGGAATGCGACGGGATGAGCATCGAACAAGCCATTGCAGAGATCACAATAGTGTCTCAAGTGGTTCATGGTTACGAAATAAATAAGTCTGTGAAACACTCAATAAAATAGCATCTATCAAAGAAAAATTCGATTCGAATTATAAATCAATATTGAATACCAAATGAAAACGGGTACTGAAAGGACATTTTGGACAGAGAATTAACACGTGTAACGCCCAGTTGTAAATCAATATAGTCACTGTCAGATCAGCGGTGATACGCAAGGCTTGAATAGAGCACACACTGTTGTGATACTTAGCCCCCACATGGATATATCAACGGTGATCCACGTGGCGTAAAAGGGTTGAATAATAATTAATTCTACCTCAGTAGCTTGATCGATAAGACGGCGGACTCGTAACCTGGAGGTCGGTGGTTCAAGTCCCGGGTTCAGCGAAGATTCAGTAAAGAGAGATTGAGTAGTTGTGATAAATATCACGAAGCGATTAACACAAATAACATATGATAACTTTAAGAATTATTAAGTTAGTTATAAAGTTAAGTTATCAATATTTGTGTTAATCACTTTCGTGATAGCACAACTACTCAAACTCGCTTTACTAAATCTACGCTGAATCCGGACTTGAACCACCGACCTCCAGGTTACAAGTCCACTGCCTTATCGATCAAGCTAAAGGGTTGGGTGGAAGAGATTGCCACAAGCAATAACCCCGCCCTTTAGGTAGGACATTATTGTTATTTTCTTCTTTTTTTTTACTTATTTTATTTTGTCATTTGTTTGTTTCTTTTCTTTCTTTCTTTTCTTAATTTTATACTGTTGCCTGTTTGTCCTCCTAATAAAGCCTAAAAAAAAAAAAAAAGCTACTGAGGTCGGTTTTAATAATTATTACCGAGGCAGGAGGAAAGATCCAAAGCGTTGCGCAGTCCCTCGCTGCAGTGGCACACGTAAGATCCGAGCGTGTTGTTGCACTGGCCACCGTTGCATATTCTCTTGTCCAGGGCGCACTCATTGATGTCCACACACTTGTGCAAGTCTGGCGCCAGACTATACCCTGTTCTAGAAATCAGAGGAGTCGTTTTATTATCAGAGACTTATGACTATACAATGGTGAATCCACACAGGTACAATATCCACACAGGTACAATATCTGAGACAATATCCAGGATGATAAGAATAATGCCTAAGGGCTTAATGGCTTATAAAGAAAAAGTCCGAGGCCTCACGATGGTTGATCGCTAATAGAAATATGTGGTTCAGGAAGAGCCAACTTTGTAATAAAGTTGGCTGGAGACCATCATTCCCCCTTCAGCTATAGCCAAGCTGGATACAACAAAAACAAAGGGTTGGGTGGAAGAGATTGCCACAGGCAATAAACCCCGCCCTTTAGGTAGGACATTTCTCTCTTTTTTTCCTTCTTGAATATTTGTTTAATCTTTTTGTTTTTCTTTATATTTCATTGTGTTCTACTGTATATATTTTTTATTCTACCTAATAAAGCTTAAAAAAAAACAACGCGGTCTCTTGTTCATCACCGGTTTCACTTACGTGCAGGCACACGAGTAGGAGCCGGGCACGTTGATGCACGAGTGCTGACACTCTCCATTGCTGTCTTCACACTCGTCCACGTCCTCGCAGTGCGTGCGATGTTCGGTGTGAACATAGCCATCGCTGCACACGCACTCGTACGTGCCCATCATGTTCTCGCAGATTCCGTTGGAGCAGATGCCACTGGTGCGCGAGCACTCGTCAATGTCTGTGGATTGAAAGGAAAAAAAAATGAGATTAATTTCTTGTTTCAATAGACTGTGAGAGCAAAGGGAGTTTTTAGTCTCTGTGGGGGACAGCCCACAAGGTCCGATGGGAGAGAACAGAAAAATGAGGGCTCACTCACCTTTGAACACTCTAGCGGGATTGACTTACGGGGTGCCGGCCGGCTCTTCTTGGTGATCGGGCAGAGTAGGAAGATGAGTGAGCTTTGTTGGTAATAACTATATTTAATTTGAGAACTATATTTAAAAGGAAATATTGAGCGTTGCACTAAATTTGAACTAAGATGTGTGATCTCTCTGATTGTCAAAAGGTAACTGTGGAGGGCATAGATAGACAGTTTAACTTACAAATTCTAAGGAAAATTACCACTGACTTGTTTGAAGCCAATGGCTCTCTTGTTGCAAGTCAGGGCTGCATTTATGGGGAGGCATTGATACTGTACGCAGTGTACGCTGTACGCAACAGTCTCAATTTGGCAGGATAAACAGAGTATCTTTTCTCTGTTTATCCTGCTGAGTCGATATCTTTTCTAAAAAAGATTGGCTCTGCCCTTCGGCGCGTTTCTGGTGATTCTCGCTCGCATCAGTTCCTGATACAAAAAATATCACAGGCCATCCAAAGTGGCAATAGCTCGAGCATCAGAGGCACGCTTCCTCTCGGTAGTGAGCTCGAAGAAATGGGAGGATTCTAACCACTGATTTCCGGAAGCTATGGGGTCGGATACTTATTTGATTAATCTATTTGGGAATTACTGGACATTTTTAAATGTACTCGACATAAGTTACATGTAATAAATAGTTATATCAGGTTTTAAAGGTTCCACTTTGTTAATTAAATTCATCCGAAACTTTAAATAGAAACTTGAACATTTGCAGTCACATAGATATGCACACGATTATCTACGGAAAGTCCCGGTTTTGAATCCCAGAACCGACAAAATATTTGTACCCAAAATTTGGTAACAATGTAAGGGATACCTTCCAGTGCTCTCGTGCTCACTCAGTACATAAATGGAAATTATTGTGTCCCTTCTCGCCCATCAGAAGTGAGGCATACTACGGGATGGGCAAACAACCTCTCAGTCTTACCTTTGCAGGCTTGCTTATCAGGGGTGAGTTCATGACCCGGGGGGCAGACACAGTGATAGCTGCCCGGAGTATTCTTACACTGACCTCCCCTGCACAGACCCGGAGTTTCTGCACATTCATCGATATCTGAAAAAAGGACAACAAACAGGAAAATAAAGAAAAGGTATCTACTTTCTTATCAATTTATTATACATATTACAGAAAACCATTATTTAAATTTTACATAAACAGAGAAGTGCGCGCGTTGTCAATATAACAAACTCTACTAACAATATAACAAATTCATCATATTTGAATTCAGTGGCAGAGTGGTTAAGTGGCAGAGAATGCCTAAGGCATTAACTGAGTTCAGTTACAGTTTACCTGTACATATCTGCATCATGGCGGTAGATCTGTAGCCCTCTTTGCAGTTGCACGTAAAGCTTCCGGGGATGTTCTGGCATTCTCCGTCCCCGCATACACCATGCAGGATGCTGCACTCGTCAATATCTGGAACCAAACAATAGGGAAATTTAACAAGAAGCAGTTTTCGTAACGTCTGTTGAATTTTGACGGAAAATAATCTAAACACATGGGCTAGCCAGAGACGAATCCTTTCACCGAACTACTTAACGGATCAATGAGACTAAAGAGGCTTGAATGAAACAGATGAAGAAACCAATAGTCCTCAAGAGTAGATCACACCGTTACAACATTTGAAATTATCAATGATGATAACAAACAAAAAAATATGACGATTTTTTTTTATTATTAACTTATATTTCTTATGGAGAGATCTGTGCCAAAACCAACCAACCTCAACCATGAGATTAAACAACGTCGACCCTGCTGAAGCGGGATAAGACAGAGTAAAAGAAGAAGAATATGAGAAATCTTTGAACTCACCAATACACTTGAGTCCCAGTTCATCCAGTGCATATCCTTGGTTGCATTTACAGGAGAAGGTACCTAAACCATTGCGACATCGTCCGTTTGTGCAGATCTCAGGAAACTCGAGGCATTCATTGATGTCTTTCTTGTCCACGTATCCGGGACCCTGGATGTCAAAGCCAAAGCAAAGAATTCTACACCATCGCTTCAGTAAACTTTAGACTTATTTAATTTAGCCTGATTCAAAGTGTCATAAAACACATATCCCCAGCATCTAGGCAACACGTCCTTTATTGTGATACTTGAATTCACGTTACTAAATTTTTCTGAGCAAAACTATTGACATAAACTTAAGACTAGCTGAGTGACTATGAACAGGAAAAATTATCAATAAGTTTGGTTCCAAGGAATTATGTTTTCACGGTTGCCAGTGCATGACACAATTGACACATATGATCCTAGTTCTAGCTGTGGAAAATTAGAATTTTTCGGCTGTATAAAAACAGGGAGTACACCAGCAGTCTAGCTGGGGGACTATGAACAGAGAGCACAACAGTAGTCTAGCTGGGGGACTATATACAGGGAGCAGACCAGAGTAATACCCTAACCGGTCTCGCTATCTGGTCTTAAAGGGTTCAAAACGCTTAAAATTAAAAGCCTAACATGTCCGCAAGATGGTTATTCCCGCGGGTAATAGGTTCTATGGACTATAGGTAAAATTCCCAGTCAATACATCCAATAGAATTCCCATCATGTAGTTATACATATTGAAGTTTTTTTTTTTAGTGATCGACTTCAAATCAGACTTCACTGTTTTGATCAAATTTCATTATTACTCTTTCTAACATTAAGTTAATCAAAACGACTTACCCTGGGACAAAGGTCACTGAACTGAGCGGTTCCAAACCTGGGCACGCATCACATCGGTCCTCCTCAGGGCCCCACGCTTTGCCCACCTGTGAGCAGCAACAGGTGTTCTTGGGATACACCCCCTTCACGGGCAGCAGTCCGGAGCCATGCTTGTAGTCCATGAAGCAGGTCTCCAGCCTGAGGTCGACACATTGGGTGCCTGGTTGAGGAAAAGACAAGATAATAATAATAATATCATCGCCTGCCCGATGAAGACTATTAAAGTCCCATTATGCCAGCAGTAAGCCCAAGACGAATTATTATGTGGTAAAAATCCCAAATGGGAGGATAACACGTCATGTCCCGGCTAGGTTTCAAACCCACGACCTCTGGAATCTCTGGATTTACTTATCTGGATCACAACAATAAGAAAGTATTTTTCCTTCTTAGATACTTTTGAAGGTAATAACGGTAGCCATATTGGACAGTTTGTTATGATATGGATTCATTACAAATGAGATATATTCGTCATGACGTCTCCATGACTCATTCCTCCATAATTGTGAGCAAGCTCTCCACCTACCTGTGTTGTCCAGGGAGAGCCCCGGAGGGCAGACACAGGTGAATGACCCCTCCGTGTTGAGACAGGTGGCGCCGCCCTTGCAGATTCCCGGGTTCACCTGACACTCGTTCACATCCGAGCAGATCTTCCCGTCCACCTGGAATTGGGTCGGTACTTCATGGTCTTGAAAGAGCCAAATCTAAGCCGTAGTTTTCTTTCCAACCAAAGTGGATGCAACGGGAATAAAATGAACCAAACTGGAAGCGAGTCACTTTTATTTTGGAAGAGAAAATTTTTCCTCTTCCTTCTTCCAGTTTGATTAACCAAAGTGGGAGCAGAAAATTCTTGTTTCTAATTCTTTTATAGGTTAAGTCTATTGTTTATCTTTAAAAGTACCGAAACGCATTTTTCTTTCACAAATGTGGTGAAGTTGACCTTGGAATAAAATGGAAATATTTGGAAATATCGAACCTGGCATTTTTTTTTAACCAAAAGAGTCCCTTATATCCCTATGAAAATAATTCCACAGCCAAGCCTTGAGCATGTGGTAAGAGTCACAAAAGGGTCGGGTTTAATAGAGCAACAATTTCCAGGAGATTGAGGGACAGATATCTTCTGGTTTAAAGATCGATCCAATTCCCCCAGAAATATTGAAATATTAAGTAATTCAATAGAGCCTAGAAATATTAAGGAGAACCTAGAGCCCGCAGTTTCCTCATGCAGAAGATCAGCATAGACATCCAGAGAGGAAACGTGGGTTCTGTCATGGGTACAATGCCCAAGTCCCTATCTATGGACGAGATTTTTTACTTGCAATAACTTACTGTAATAAATAAATATTCTATATTATACTATGTGAAAAAAAGCAATTCAATGGTGTGTTTTGAAAAAAATAGGAAATGCCTAAGGCAAATTTAGATGACGGAACGTAAAACCCAGACAGTCTTTCGAACACTTGCTTTTGAAAAGTTTATGATGCTGATGGCAGTTTTTTTGGGTTTAAAGTCGCTTTCAACTGCATGGTCATATCACGACGGGGGTGTTACCCTACATTCGCAGGAAACTCACAAACCCGCTACCCACATTAACCTTACCCATTCTGGGTTTAGTCGGAATGTCAGTCTTCAACTGATGGCAGTTTGATCTCTTCGGTTTACCTCAATGATGATCTGCATCGACAAACACCCAGCAGTAGAAATAGGCACTGTTCACTGTCCTTGGCTGTGTCATATTAACATAAAGGGTTGGGTGGGAGAGATTGCCACAGGCAATAACCCCGCCCTTTAGGTAGGACATTTCTTTCTTTTTTTCCTTCTTGTATATTTGTTTAATCTTTTTGTTTTTCTTATATTTTCATTGTGTTCTACTGTATGTATTTTTTGTTCTACCTAATAAAGCTTAAAAAAAACTTACTTTGGCATAGCCGCGTTGACACTCACAGTCGCTGGGGTGGCAAGTTTCGCATGGACTCCCCCAGGCGAGGCCGATGCTGCAACAGCATTCAGTTTTCAGCGTGAGCCGCGGCAGATTGTTCTCGCATTTCCCGTGAATAAGCCGCGTCCAGCACGAGCCTTTTCTGTTATCTGAAACATGGAACAGTTCTTGTAATGCAAGAGTTTTCTGTTATCTGAAACATGGAACAGTTCTTGTGATGCAAGAGTTTTCTGTTATCTGAAACATGGAACAGTTCTTGTAATGCAAGAGTTTTCTGTTATCTGAAACATGGAACAGCTCTTGTAATGCAAGAGTTTTATCTGAAACATGGAACAGCTCTTGTAATGCAAGAGTTTTCTGTTATCTGAAACATGGAACAGCTCTTGTAAGCAAGAGTTTCTGTTATCTGAAACATGGAACAATTCTTGTAATACAAGAGTTTCTGTTATCTGAAACATGGAACAGTTCTTGTAATGCAAGAGTTTCTGTTATCTGAAACATGGAACAGTTCTTGTAATTGAAGAGTTCCAGCTGAATGGTACAATCCTTCTTATCAGGACTATGAAACATTTTTGTTATGTGTTATAATATGGAACAGTGCCTGTTCTTTGAAAACTACAATAAGCTCCTCTTACCGTGAATTTTGTAGGGTTACACTTGTTACATTAAATTCCTCCTTTTAGGACAAATAAAATAAAAAGTGGTCACTTTATACCTCTCCCTTTGCCCCTGCTAACTTACCAATACATATCGTGCCTGTGTTATCCACAATGGCGCCAGGCGGGTACTTACACCTCTACCTGTGTCCCTGCTAACTTACCAATACATATCGTGCCTGTGTTATCCACAATGGAGCCAGGCGGACACTTACACCTCTACATGTGCCCCTGCTAACTTACCAATACATATTGTGCCCGTGTTATCCACAATGGCGCCAGGCGGACACTTACACCTCTGCCTGTGCCACTGCTAACTTACCAATAAGTTAAGTTAAAAAGTTATCATATTTGTGTTAATCACTTTCGTGATATCGCAACTACTCAGATTCGCTTTACTAAATCTACGCTGAAACCGGGACTTGAACCACCGACCTCCAGGTTACAAGTCCGCCGCCTTATCGACTCACCAATACATATCGTGCCCGTGTTATCCACAATGGAGCCAGGCGGGCACTCGCACTCGTAGGAGCCCATGGTGTTGACACAGTTCCCGTTCTGGCACGCCTCCAGGCCCAGCTCCGCACACTCGTCTATGTCCTCACACGTGTGGGACGTGGGGTTGAGCTGGGTGCCCGTGGGACAGATGCACTGGGGGACGGAAGAGGCAAGAGATTTTTTTAATTTTTTGTAGTTTTGTAAATATTTGGCATCTTCATTTATTAAATACTATAGCCTCCTGAGATCTGAATGTGCTTTTAAAAGTACATAAGACAACTTCACTTCACACTACTATCTTCTCTCAAAAACCGTCGGGAATTTTTGAAAATTCCAAGTACTTTTAAAAGTACGCCAGGTCTTAATCCGTACCTACTTTCTGGAATACATTCCGAGGACTCAAGCAGTATCTGTCTTATGTACTTTCAACAGTACATCCAGGTCTAAATCAGTACTTTCGGGAAAACATGCCCAGGTCTCAAGGACAGCATAGAAGTAGACACATAGAAATATAGACAGTATGGGTTCCAAGTTCTAGCTTATGATAAAAATAATATGCAATAAAAGATGATGATAATAACGATAGTTTTGGCACCACGACTAGCACAACGAAGAGTAGCGCCCGTTTCTATACCCCTGCCAGCTGATTACTCGTATAGTAGACAAGATCTAGCATGTCATATGAATCATGGATGCGCAGTTTTATGAACATGCGGCTTGAGACAACATGCCCCTCTATTGTTTTTTTTCTCCTTAATTCGCAACCTTGTCCGCTACGAAATAAAAAAGGCTGTAAAACACTAATCTTAAAAAAAGCAATTACTAGAAATTTGGTATTGAAGAAATCAGGAAGCTTTCATTTCTTTGTATCTTAGAGGGAGAGTAAATCTGTAGTTTTTATTGGAATGATACACTTATGCAGTGGTTTTTATTGGAATTATAGATACACTAAAAATTGACTATGCTGAAACAATCACTAGAAATTCGGTATTGAAGAAATCAGGGAGCTTTCATTTCTTTGTATCTTAGAGGGAGAGTAAATCTGTGGTTTTTATTGGAATGATACACTTATGCAGTGGTTTTTATTGGAATTATAGATACACTAAAAATTGACTATGCTGAAACAATCACTAGAAATTCGGTATTGAAGAAATCAGGGAGCTTTCATTTCTTTGTATCTTAGAGGAGAGTAAATCTGTGGTTTTTATTGGAATGATACACTTATGCAGTGGTTTTTGTTGGAATGATACACTTATGCAGTGGTTTTTTATTGGAATTATAGATACACTGAACATTGACTATGCTGAAACAATCACTAAAAATTCGGCATTGAAGAAATCAGGGAGCTTTCATTTCTTTGTATCTTAGAGGGAGAGTACGGGCGGATTTAATAGACAACATCAATAACTTAAGACATTGGTAAGTGTCGGTTTTCCCTATCTTACACAGTACGCAATCCGTGACTTAGCGCCACAGAGGTATTACAAAAACGTCTATTAATTCCGCCCTAAAAATTGACTATGCTGAAACAATCACTAGAAATTCGGTATTGAAGAAATCAGATAGCTTTCATTTCTTTGTATCTTAGAGGGAGAGTAAATCTTATGCCGGGTTCACACTAAGCGAACATTGTTAGCTAACAATGTTTGCGAACAATGTTCGCTAACAATGTTATTTCAAACAAGTCGTAAAAAACATTTTCTAATGCCGGGTCCACACTGCGAACATTGTTAGCTAACAATGTTCGCTTAGTGTGGACCCGGCATTAGAGTTGAGTTACCTGGAAGCTACCCGGGGTATTCTTGCACGTGCCGCCCGAGCATATCATGCTGTCGATGAGACACTCATTCAGGTCACTGCATAGCTTGCCGGTGGGGTCCACCTCATAGCCCGGGTTGCAAATGCACCGGTACGTGCCCATCAGATTCTCGCACGCACCGTTCGTGCAAATGCCCGGGTTCTGCGCACACTCGTTGATGTCTGGTGCATCGAGGAAGAAGAGAAATTGAATATCATCATAGAGTGGTGTCATCGTGAACGATGGTAGCTAGACAGTGGATGAATGACTCAGTACTTCTACCACTGTATTTACAATGAGGTTAATAATTGACAGGGGTCCCCAGAACCAAGCCAATACTGGTCTACTCCCTGTTAATAGTCCCCCAGCCAGAAATTGAATAGAAGCTTAATATTTTAGAAATTAATATTATTATACATTACAAAGGCACCCCCGCAGCGTACACAAACTTCTGAGGGTAGTGGCACAGTCGGTATCCCGGCCGAAGCCCAAATTTCTGACCGAAATTTTCCGTTTCCGTAATGACATGGATGTAAAGGTAAATTGCCATTAGCCATTTGATCTTCTTAATATATAAATGTCAAAGTCACTGACTGACTGACTGATCATCGCTCTACAGCCCAAACCGTAATACCTAGCGAGCTGAAATTTGGTAGGTAACTTTGTCTTATAGTCTAGATGTGCAATAAGACGGGATTTTTCGAAATTCCCACTACAACACCTGCCATTGGCGAAAAAGGATTTTTTGCTTTCACGGCCATGCCTCGGCCCGCAAAGCGGGCGACAGCCCGCTAGTTGTGTATAAAGCTAATTGATTTAATCTGTTTTTATGCACTTAGGCCTCACTCTTATAATCCCCTAATCTCCCTTTCAACCATCACACAACACACTCTGAGTGGTTAATTTGAACGCAATAACCAATCAGAGTGCGTTGTGTGACAGTTGAAACGGAGATTAGGGGATTTTGAGAATTGAATTGAATTGAATACTTTTATTTATTTGTACAATAATGATATTACAACACAATACATCTCCTATAAGCTAAGTCTAACTTCTGAGGAGACACTCTCAGAAGTCTAACTTCTGAGGAAACACTCTCAGAAGTCTAACTTCTGAGGAGACACTCTCAGAAGTCTAACTTCTGAGGAGACACTCTCAGAAGTCTAACTTCTGAGGAGACACTCTCAGAAGTCTAACTTCTGAGGAGACACTCTCAGAAGTCTAACTTCTGAGGAGACACTCTCAGAAGTCTAACTTCTGAGGAGACACTCTCAGAAGTCTAACTTCTGAGGAGACACTCTCAGAAGTCTAACTTCTGAGGAGACACTCTCAGAAGTCTAACTTCCGAGTGTGGAGAGTGTTTCTGGAACGGCCTGTCGAGACTTACCGTCTCCGCTGTACGTCATGCCGGCACCGTGCGGGCAGAGCGTGTGGAACTCGGGGCCGCCCATGTCGGGGCAGGGCAGACAGGGCGTCCCCCAGGCCAGGCCGCCGCCCGTGCAGCAGCAGGAGGACTTGGTGACGGGCGCGGTGGAGGGGGAGGAGCACTGGCCCTCCCTGTACTGCGCGTAGCACAGGTCCCGCCGGGTGTCTGGAGATGGAAGAAGAAAAAATATTCGATATTGGTAAAATGACATTTTATTTTATTTGACATTTTATTTTATTTTTCTCTCTATCTCTTTTTTTTTCTACTTTCCCCTTTCTGTCTGACCATCGGGCCTTGCCTTGTGGAATGATTGAGGGGAAATCATCGGTTGGGTGGAAGAGCTCACAGTGTGAGAATCCTGCCGTTAAAGGCATAAAAAAATAAAATAAAAAATAAATAAAGAGGAAATGAAAGTGCCGAGCGTTATTGTATGTTCTGAAATTGCTTCTTACTATGGCTATAAGAAATTTTGACTGATAAGAGCTCTGATTTCTTACATTTTCTCCAGAAGATGTCGGTTCATTTGATGATAGACAGTTGTTTTTTTAAAGTAGGGGAAAGCTTATGCTGAAAACTGTGGCACTCAGACAGAGTCCGCCCGATATCCATGACTGTCTACCCTAACTGAAAGCCCCGCCTTCTCATCAATGCTGAATAATACTGTTGAAGGACTGGTGACTATAACTTCAGACGGGTCTTTCTGGAGGCTTTCAGGTATTATGGTCGATACGTATCTACTTTTCCATCAATATCTACCATATAATATGTAGGGCTGTCGACCACGAGAGCCCTTTGTCACTGCGACCTTAAATAGATCTTTTTTTTTTTTTTTTTTTTAATCGTAATTTCAACACTGTGTTTCGACCTTAAGTGGTTCGAAGCACAGCAATAACTGAAATGTTTATACTAAAAACGAAACTTATAATTAGGTACATTATTCCTAACATTATATTAAAATATGTCAGGTTTAGGATTTAATGTATTATAATGGTGCATTATATGGTTAATGGGAGATTTTAAATGATGGTTATTTTTTGATATTGGAATACTAAAAAAGGTAGAGATGTTGGGACGTAATCTAGGTTTTGGTACATGAATGTTGAGATTGGAGAGAATGTAGGGACTATCTATTTTGCTACTTAGTATTTTTTGTAGAAATAGAACTTGGTTTTGGTCAAATCTTGATTGGACTGAGTCTATAGGAATGTTTTCTATTAATGAATTGTAGGGTATGTAGTTAGGGTACTTTGGGTAGAAACCATTTAGCTTGCAGAAAAGGTACCTAACCAATTTTTTTTGGATGATCTCAACTTTTTTTCTATTTATTTGGGTTTGAGGACACCATACAACAGAGGCGTATTCAAGTATGGAACGCACTAAGGATTTATACAGAAGGAGTATAGCGTCCATGTCGTCTATGGGGTCACAGTGGCGTATTATGCAGCCTAGGATAGAGTAGGCTTTTTTAGTTGTATGTTCAATGTGTTCATTCCAAGATAAATTGTTAGTTATTATCAATCAATCAATCAATCAAATGTTTATTGTGAATAAATATATACAAAGTATGTGTTTCACATTTATCTTAAATGACTAATTAGATACTAAAAAATAAACTAAACCTAAACTTAAACTAATGCGCCAGAGGCAACCAGTCTCAGGCTTCAAGTGGCCCCGGGAAAAGGAGAAGCAAAAGAAGAAAATTTAAAGAGAGATAGCAAGATGAACATGTGATGATAGGAGGGCCAGTGAAGATAATGAGAGAGGAGTTACGGAAGGAGTAAAGATAGAAATTTTGCAGGTAAGGAAAAGGGTGTGATGAGTCATAGCTCTCAGGTCAGGATTGAAAAGGATTCTTGAAAGTTATATGGACAGGAAGACAACAGGTCGCTTCTCAGTGCAGATTTAAATTTTTCTATGTTTAATGACTTTAGTGAGGTTGGGAGTTTGTTGTATATATTTACACCTGCACTGAGAAACGATCTACTAAACATCCTTTCCCGACTTATAATGATGTTTTCACGATGACGTGTATTGTAGTTGTGGTTATCTGAGTTTCTGGGAAGGACGTTCTGTAGTTTGTGTATCAAAACACATGAGTCGAGGCAGTGGCGGCTCGTCGGGTGAAGACACTGAAGACATTTTCACCTAATTTTGAACAGTGAAAACACTACTCATAATCCCTTGAACATGGCACAATTGATCAAACTCAAAGAAAAAAAAAAAGAAAAAGAGTAAGCTTTGTGTAAAATAGATCAATGCTGCTTAACATTTCATGTTACTTTCCAAGGAGAACACCAAATGTGAAGACAATTCGAAATTGTCTTCAGTTGTCCTTGAATCAACCAATCAGAGTTGAGTATTTCCAAGTAGGTATCATGAAATATTAGGCAAGAACTATATCTATGTAATATGCTACTGAGGACAGTCTTCAGTTGTATTCAGTTTACATTATCTACACGACCTCATACGAAATGTCACGAAGCCACATACCATGTGCGATGTCATGTATTTTTGATATTAACATTGTTGCCAGTAGCATTATGCCAGACCTAGGAAACCAGTGAATGATTTAGCCTCCCATATCTAGCACAATCTTGTAATATTAAAAAAAATAATAATAATAACGTAGGCGTTAGGAAAGCAGGATTTTGTGTCAGGAATTTTGGATATTATTTCTCATTTTTTGGGTTCTAGTTTTGTACATAGTTCCTAAATGATAGCCGGTACCAATAAATTTTAACTATTTATGTATCTTGTCAACTATAGTCTTAAAAAGGACATCTCGATTGAAGTCAAATCTCGGAAATAATTATTTAATGTAGGTACCGAAATTGAGCCAAATAAGATAATCTGGTATCTAGTTGTTCCAAGAAATTTTTAAATAGGGACAATGGTGGTCCTGTTTAAGATCCTGACTATGGAACCACTTAAAAAAAATCATGAAAGTAGACGTGTTGAAATGAAATTCTCAAGAGATAATTCTGTTCAGGCGGTGTAGTATTATTTTTTTAAATAAATAAATACGTCTTACATGATTTGAGGGATTTCTTTAAATTTAAAATATAGCTCTTGAAGTTTGTAGAAATCTAGCTATGAAATTAACTTGGCAACATTGTATCTCTTATCTTTAGAATGTAAACAAAACTTGTTGTGCACTTTTTAAATTTTATTGGATTATTTTCAAATCTTTTCAACGGTAATCAAGTGACTTTTAATTGGTGTAACTAGTTAATAAAGTTATTTCCCAGTATTTGATACAGGATAGAAACATTATTCCTACCTGATCTGACCTGTGCTTTTCATAATAAGTTGAATATGAAGTAGCTATGTACTTCTTTCAGTGTCAGAAATAACATTATAAATATACAGGTTGCAGGTAGCTAAGCACACAGCTTCCAGTGAAGTACTTAAAATTATAAGGCAATATCTGTGTTTTTCATAAATAGTCATTTAAACATCAATGGTAACACAAATTTAAGCTGATTTTATATTTATAGTAAGTATGTTTTCTTAGATTTATTTTGTAATCTGGTGGTGGATTTTCTTCCAGTTTTGGATTGTAATTTTTAGTCTTCAACTAACTTTCTTTCCTTCCCAGTTCTAACCCCTCTTTAAAATGTTGTACCTACCTATCTACTGAGGTATAATTCCTTTTTACCAACTTTTAGTTAATATTTTTTATTAAGATGAATAAATATTTTTTATTAAGATGAATATTTCAAAGAAACAATGAGATTCCCACAAAATCATGGGGTTCAAACATTAAAAGTAATCCCATTCAGATTAAGAAGTAATGAGGATAAGAAAGATATTATGATTACTGGATGTCCAATTTCTCCAATTACTATAACCACCACTAAAAAAGTAAAGCAAATGCCTGCCCCACAGCCATACAGTTCAAGCCTGAATGGCTTATGAAAAATGAATGGCTGTGTACCAGCTCAAGTGTTGACAAATTGTTCTGCTGGCTTTGTTTATTTATTAAGTACCAAGTGTTCTCCAAAAAAAGTATCTATAAAAACTTATATGATGCAAAACTGGTATGAGAGAAAATCATGCTCTGCAGGGAAACAGCCATAACTTACAATGGGCTGTGTTTATGAGACCATAAGAACTAAGATCTGATAAATTAATAATTTTATTTTTTCAATACTTCTGGGTATAATTTGTCTTCACCTAGTCTTGAAGTCAGGAGCCGCCACTGAGTCGAGGATGACCTGACCATATAGGGTTAAAATTTGGTTGTTCTTAAACAGGGGTCGACAAGAATCACGCCTTTTAAGACCGAAAACAGTCCTGAGAGCTCGTTTTTGTAGAAGGAAGATTTTGGAGGCGGAAGAAGTGAAGCCCCAATACACAATACCATAACTCATTAAAGAATGAAAGTAAGCATGATAGGAAAGAAGAGCAGAAGTAACATCGACGTTCTTCTTAATAGAACGGATAGCATAGATTGAAGAGGAAAGTTTAGATGTGAGGAAAGTGATGTGGGACTTCCAATTCAGTTTAGCATCGAGGATTACACCCAGGAATTTTACTTCTTGGGATGGAGCTACTGAGGTGGAATTAAAAGGAATTGGGTTAAGGAGTGCGGAACCATGGGGGTTGAAATAGATGAAGGTGGTTTTATCTGCGTTCAATGTTAACCTGTTCACTGTGAACCACCTCTGGATGTTAAGAAGCACGGACGAAAGATTTGTAAAGGTTTCTTGGTGAGTTTTACCGTCAATCAGAATGGTGGTATCATCAGCAAACAGCGTGAACTTTCCAACCCCGCAGAAGAGTAGATAATGTCGTCAGACCAAGATCTTTGATTAATGATTTTTCTTGTAGAGGGGTATTGTCAATGTTGTATGTGTGTACAATTCTATGTTTTTTGTATGTGAAAGTCATTTTGGCACACTTGTCTGGGTGAAAATGGAGTCCAATAGAGTTCAGCCAAAGATGTAGAGAATCGAGATCTTTTTGTAGTAAGTCACAGTCACTCGTCTTATTGATTGTTCTGTAAATTTTAATGTCATCAGCATAAAGTTTATATTCTGAGTGAGATATGTGATGTTTTAGGTCATCATATGCAAGAATGAAGATGAGGCTGCTCAACTTCGACCACTGACCAATTCCAGATGAAGGACTGAAAGAATGTGACAGGTACTTATTATGTCCCTCCATGTCTGTCCAAATGACGCGGTTTATTCTGTTGGTCAGATAGGTATTGAGAAAAGTTACAAGGGGAGGTGAAAATCCTGAGGACCTTAATTTATTTATGATGGCTGTATGAAAAATCTACCATTACTTATACCAGATTAAAGAAGTCACCGTGGCCGAGTGAGTTAGCGCGCTAGGCATTGCACGCACGGTGACCTGCCTTCGATCCTCAGCGGGATAGGACTTTTCTGCTCTGTTCTTGGGTGTTCGGGGTCTACTCATACTTCGTGAGTAAAAATGAGTAGCTGCTTTGATGTGAGCAGCGACCAGTGGCGGAATTATAGGCAAATATAAGATATTAGGATGTTAAAAGATTGGGAAAAGTCCTATAATTCTGAGCTACTCGCTAAAAATTGTGATACAATAACACAACGAAAGACA
>JAMCCL010000183.1:0-59670 GCA_024516035.1 Bactericera cockerelli
AGGTGGGTGCAAAAAATACTTATATAATTAGAACTCACTACGTTTACTCTTAAAACTTCATTACTAACCTATTTAACCTTATTAAAATTTCACTAGCCCTTATGTCACAGAAATTCAATTAGTTGTTACTTCCGAGAATATGAGATATCGGAAGTGTAGATGGTCCAATTTTAAGTTGATAAACTTCGAGTGGGCTGGTCTTGGAGATAAAGACCGTACCTCTAACTTTTTGCTAAAACGATTTTATCTCGTGGACGGCGCACTAGATTTTGATTAAATTTGGAATGTGAATAGGTATCAGGGTTTTACAAAGTAGGTACATTTGTATGTTTTTTTGTTTTTTTTTTAAATTATTAAGATATTGCTAAAATTTATACCAAAAAGGGCAAAAATAAGGTATTCGACTTGTCTGTACAGAATATTTGGTCGGATATAGAATGTTGGAGAAAAAGGTATTCTACCGTATCTAACAAATTTTAAAGTATCGGTTGAGAACTATTGTAGAGACAAGTGATTTATTAAATAGAAAAATTCAGAATCCATTGATAGTGGAAACTGTGGAAAGTCAAAAATTATGATTACCATTCACGAGGAAGTATTGTGTCCATAATTGGCAGTGTATATTTTATTGAAATTTGTGAAGTGTGCCAACATAAATTACAAGTACCTAGTCAACCTGTTCATGACGTGTATAAAGGCTATTAAAGGAAAAGAAAAAAAAAAATTAAAGCACTTTTTTACTTTCCTTATCCTATAATAAGGAAAGTATTGTATTCGTCGAAAATTTGACCTATCCAGCTTTTCACATTTCTGGACGAATCATTGCCTTAGGATACCAAAAAAGTTGTTTTCAGCCATTGGTCCGTGCGTCTGTCTGTGTGTGTGCAAACAGGATATCACAAGAACGGTAAGAGCTAGAGGCATGAAATTTTTTTTTTATTGAATTTTATTATTTATCTACAATGTTTAAATATTTATAAATTTCCCTCTAAGTACTATGTGTACTTTTAGGGAATTGGTCTACTTTTTTTTCTTTATCTTTATCAAATTCTTATATTCAATTTAACTTCTATTATATTTCATTGTTGTTCTTCAGATAAAACATTTGAATTTCTTTCTTCATTATTTTCTATGTTTCGTAACTTCTCTGGTATATTGTTTAGTAATGTTGGTATTTGATGTTGTAAAGAGGTTTCTCCATATCTATTTTTGGTATTTGGAATTTTAAATAATCTATTTCTTGTGTCATGGTTTGTTTCTTGTATAATTCTGTGTTCGTTTTTATAGTAATGATTTGTTGTTAAAATGTATTTGTGTAAATTTTTAACATTCATTATTTTGTACTTTTCCATTAACTTTGACCTTTGATTTTTTGAAGTTTTTGGGTATAGGGTTGTTTTTTATATTTTCTTTTGTACAGATTCTATAGGTTTTAAATGAATATCTGCTGTATATCCATATGTTTCAATCCCGTATCTTATTATGGATTCGCATAATGCTTTATATATCATTGTTTTTAAATATTCGGTATGGTAATTAATTTTATACACCAGACGAACCACGAAACTTTTGGTTGAAATCGGAAGCATTCTGCGGCCCCAGGGCTGCAAATATTAGCCGCAAGCGCCGCTTCTTTGAATTAGTTAAAGATAAATAATTTTTTACAGAACAACATTTTCTTAGATTAAAAAAATAATAGGGGTCTATTCTGATCATTTTTTTGATATCTTGAACTTTTTTGGACCTCGGCCCCAATTTACCGGTATTTTGGGGGGGACCCGGTTTGACTAACTTTTTTGTTATACATCCTAGATGGGGGTTGTGACATATCAAATTCAATGATTTTGAAGTGATGATTACGAATTTGGCATTGATTTTTAGCTATCTGTTACCATTGAGTCACCAGTGGCGGGATTCGACTTCTTTTTGGGGGATAAGGAAAGTCGTGTGATGTTTACACCAGATTTTTTCATTTTAAGCTGCGAGTTTTTGATATAAATAGGCCTTTTAAAGGTACATATTATTACGCACCACTATCTATATACAGGGTGAGCATAAGTCTCACCCCACCCCCCGTATCTCGAGAATGGCTGAAAATACAAGAAAACGCAAAAAACCCGTATTCCTTAATTTTTGAAGGGATTGATTTTCAGCCAGAAAAAATTTGCCTACAGGGCCCCAGTCAGGCTGGGCATGGACCAACTTTAAAAATCTTAAATAGAATAGTATGTCTTGTGGCATATTGTTTTAAAGGTCTCATAGAGAAAAGTTCATTACAACAAGTTTCAGTGAGCTACGACTTACCGTTCTCGAGATACAGGGTCGAACGTCCTGCGTAATATCCATATATTTTGACCTATAACTCGTTGACCGTAAATTCCAGAAAAATGAAATTTGTTGATAATGACTCCTTATGGCATGAACTTTCGAACAAGTTAAAATTTGATTTGTTTTTTTCGTTAAAATTTTTCGGGACTGTTCGTCCGGCTGGCTGACGAAACCGACCAGAAACTAATATCAACAAAGTATGTCGAGTTATACCTTTTTCGACAGGGCTTGTCATAAGGAGTTTTTATCAACAAATTTCATTTTTCTATAATTTACGGTTAACGAGTTATAGGTCAAAATATATGGATATACCCAGGACGTTCGACCCTGTATCTCAAGAACGGTAAATCATAGCTCACTGAAATTTGTTGTAATGAACTTTTCTCTATGAGACCTTTTAAAACAATATGCCACAAGACATACCATTCTATTTAAGATTTTAAAGTTGGTCCATGCCCAGCCTGACTGGGGCCGTGTAGGCAAATTTTTTTTGCTGAAAATTAATTCCCCTAAAAATTAAGGAATATAGGTCTTTGCGTTTTCTTGTATTTTTAGCCATTCTCGAGATACGGGGGTGGGGTGAGACTTTATGCTCACCCTGTATATAAAATCCATTTACATTCATTCATAATCAACGCAGAGCCTAAACGGCTGGGCCGATTGACTTGAAATTTTGCAGGAAGCTTCCCCTTATGATGTAGGGGCGTACTAAGAACGGATTTTTTGAAGGAAACAGGGGTTCTCAACTTATGGCCAAAAATTAACATTTATTGATAATCAACGCAGAGCCTAAACGGTTGTACTGATTGACTTGAAATTTTGCAGGAAGCTTCTCCTTATGATGTAGGGGCGTACTAAGAACGGATTTTTTGAAGGAAACAGGGGTTCTCAACTTATGGCCAAAAATTAACATTTATTGATAATCAACGCAGAGCCTAAACGGCTGGTCCGATTGACTTGAAATTTTGCAGAAAGCTTTTCTTTATGATGTAGAGGCGTACTAAGAACGGATTTTTTAAGGAAACAGGGGTTCTCAACTTATGGCCAAAAATTAACATTTATTGATAATCAACGCAGAGCCTGAACGGTTGGGGCCGATTGACTTGAAATTTTGCAGGAAGCTTTCCTTTATGATGTAGAGGCGTACTAAGAACGGATTTTTTTTTAAGGAAACAGGGGTTCTCAACTTATGGTCAAAATTAGTCATTTTTAGAGTGTTGTCAGATTCTCAAAAAAGGTTGAGCTGAATGACTTGAAATTAGGCAGAAAACTTCTTTCAATGATGAAGAAGCTTACTATGAAAGGATTTTTCAAAGATAACAGGGGTCCTCAACTTATGGACAAAAGCGTCTTGTAAGATTCTCAAAACGGTTGAGCCAAATGACTTGAAATTTGGCAGACAGCTTTTTTTGTGATGTAAGGGAATAATAAGAAACAAATTTTAAAATAAAATAGGGGTTCTCAACTTATGGTCAAGCTGGATGGCGAATACTATTGTTTTTCGACTCATGAAAGATACTCTCCTGTCATACATTTGGCCGTCCACTTTGAAAATGGACAAAGGGTAGTTTTTACAACCGAAAATGTCCAACAGAGAATTGACAACCCTCCTAAAAACAACATTAATGGCGTTTTTCCAACTATGCAACCAGGATGAATTTGCAAAGACTTTTTTTACAATGAAGTACCAGCATTTTATGTGTGGAAAAACAACATGTTCCAAAGAAGGAAAAAAAGATCAATTGTTCCAGAACATCCGGTTGTAAAAAAAGACCACGTTCTTGGTAAAATTTATACCGTACATCCGAATGACTCAGAATGTTTCTACCTACGATTACTTCTACATAAAGTGCGAGGACCTGCTTCATTCAGAAGCCTCAAAATGGTAGGCGGCATTGAATACCCTACGTTCCATGCTGCATGCCTAGCCATGGGTTTGTTACTTGATGATGCGCAAGCAATGTGAACATTATTACCAACAGAACTTATTTGGCAGAAATTTCATACAACACGTTTCAAATGAGGTCTTTCGTCTCTGAAAAAGTGCCATTACTCAATAGTGAACAGACATACGTGTATGAAACTGTACTTTAGAGCGTCACTTTATCTCTTGATTCTGTAGGTAATAATTTGTTCTTCCTAGATGCTCCAGGTGGAACTGGAAAAACATTCTTAATAAACCTTTTGTTAGCTACAATACGCAAAGATGGAAATATTGCAATTGCTGTTGCATCGTCCGGTATTGCCGCCACACTGATAGAAGGAGGCCGCACTGCTCATTCTGCTTTGAAATTGCCGCTCTATTTAAATTCAGTAGATACACCTAGCTGTACTATTGGAAAGCAAAGTGATATGGCCAAAGTCCTCTGGGATTGCAAGTTGATCGTATATGATGAATGTACATCAATGACTCATAAAACTGGCTTAGAGACACTGGACCGTACTCTACAAGACATTTTTGGTGTTAAAAATCTTATGGGTGGTAAAACTGTGCTACTGTCTGGAGATTTTAGACAAACTTTACCCGTTGTTCCATGTGGAACAAGAGCTGACGAAGTGAAGGCATGTTTAAAATCATCCATTTTGTGGCCACAGATAACTGTTCTTTCTTTAAAGTTGAATATGCGTGTACACCTTCACGCTGATCAAAATGCAGAAGTTTTTTCGAAGCTTTTGCTTCGGATAGGTGATGGACAGTTACCTGAACAAAATGAAAAAAAAATTATTTCTTACCGAACACTGTCAGTTATTAGTCAATTAAAACACCTTCCTAGACACTATCCACCCCAATCTAGATGACCCAAGTGTTGTTGTCCCTGTTTGGCTAAAGATAAGGGCCATACTTGGCCATAACACCAAAGAATGATAATGCTCTGGAAATTAATAATGACTTATTAAAAAGAATGCCTTCTGAACTATCAACTTACGAATCCGTAGACACTGTTGTGGAAGAGGAAGAAGCCATCCATTACCAAACCGAATTTCTTAATACACTAAATCCTCCTGGCTTGCCACCCCATCGGCTATGCCTTAAGGTTGGAGCACCAAATATTACTAAGAAATCTGAGAGCCCCGAAATAGTGTAACGTCACGCTCCTTCAAATTACATCCTTAAAAAAAACATTATCGAGGCAGTTATATTCACAGGGGCTGGTGCAGGTGAAACAGTATATCTACACAGGATTTTTTTGTCGGCGCGGGGGTTCGAACCCGAGACCTTCCGCATCGTAAGCGAGTGCTTAACCACTGAGCTATTTGTGTGCTCATTTAATCTGTTCATTAGCAACTATGCACTTGGGTTCTTTTTTTTTAATGGAAGGCAGGAAAAAATCTTTCAAAGACACCCAGATCCTGCCTGGGGTGTGGGATTTCCACCCACTAAAAACCTACCTTCTCTAAAAGCTAACCGCACTTGGAACCGAAAAATATCATTACTTCAAGTGCGGCGCTGTAGGGCACCTACTGATTTCGTTGTAGTGCCCTCCCATCTCTCTCTTGGGTTCTAATGTGATTTCCGACTACCACTTTAATTTCAAAAGAGTTCAATTCCCCAGAAAACTATGTTTTGCCATGACGATAAATAAGGCACAGGGGCAAACTCTCGAGCCAGCTGGAATTGACCTTAGAACGATTGCTTCTCCCACGGTCAGCTCTATGTTGCTTTTTCAAGAGTAAGGTCTGCCAAGTCCCTCATTGTGTTACAGCCAGATGGTATAACAAAGAACCTGGTGTATAAAGAAGTGCTTCAATAACCATAAAACTTATGCAGCGGCGGTGGCCATGCCTTAACTAAAATGTGGCCATGCCTTGGCCACGCGAAGCGGGCGTAGCCCGCTAGTAATCTAATAAAAGATAGAGATATAAGTAGATACTAAAAATATTTGCCTGGCACTTTAAGAAAATAACTACGCATGCAAAAATATAACAATATATTTTATTTTATTTGTACTGTTTGACATTGTAAATAAATATTTTTGCTAACCATAATAATGTTTTTTAGTGTAGTGTATAGTTTTATGTTATGTTATCAAGGATTTTTCCCGTATTAAACACCAATACACCGGGCTATATTATTATTATTTATTAGACTCATTCTTCGAGATTAAATTTAATAAAGTTACTAGAAAAAAAAAACAAAAACTAATCAGTTTCTTTCGTCCACTTTGTATAATAAAATAATATAGCCAGTAAATCTAGAAGACTTCTGCTGGTTAGGAATGTCCAAGTGGTGAAATCCTACTAAATAGGCGGCCACAACAAGGACTCTGGCCTATACCCTACACCCTAGACCCTCGGTCGGCAATTATATCAATTAGCGGACCGCGGTCCGAATCCGGACCGCGAAGCTCATTTGTCCTGCCCGCGAACAAAATTTTAGCTTCAAAAAATGATAATTTTTTCTCTTTCCTAAATATGTGCAAAGAGACAGTATGGACCGAACAGTTTTGGTGTAAGAAAGTTCCAAAAGACTGTAGGTTCTTATTAATCCGGACCGCGGAGGTTTTTCTCATGTTAATCCGGACCCTAACAGGATTTAATTATCGACCCTTGCCCTAGACCCTCGACCCCAGACCCTGGTACCTACAGCTTGATATTGGCTGAGTGACTTTAAACAGGGAGTAGACCAGCAGTCTGGCTGGGGGACATTGAACTGAGAGTAGACCAGCAGTCTGGCTGGGGGACTATAAACAGGGAGTAAACCAGAAGTCTGGCTGGGGGACATTGAACTGGGAGTAGACCAGCAGTCTGGCTGGGGGACATTGAACTGAGAGTAGACCAGCAGTCTGGCTGGGGGACTATAAACAGGGAGTAAACCAGAAGTCTGGCTGGGGGACATTGAACTGGGAGTAGACCAGCAGTCTGGCTGGGGGACATTGAACTGAGAGTAGACCAGCAGTCTGGCTGGGGGACTATAAACAGGGAGTAAACCAGAAGTCTGGCTGGGGGACATTGAACTGGGAGTAGACCAGCAGTCTGGCTGGGGGACATTGAACTGAGAGTAGACCAGCAGTATGGCTGGGGGACTATAAACACTATAAACAGGGAGTAAACCAGAAGTCTGGCTGGGGGACATTGAACTGGGAGTAGACCAGCAGTCTGGCTGGGGGACATTGAAAAGGGAGTAGACCAGCAGTCTGGCTGGGGGACTATAAATAGGGAGTATAACAGCATTGGCTTGGTTCTAGGGGCCCTTTTCAATTAGTAGCCTCCTTGTAAACACAGAGGTAGACACAGAGGTGTCATTCCTCCACTGTCTGGCTACCATCGTTCACGATGACGCCACCCTATGATGATTAAAAAAAAAAACAACTTTTGTCAACGAAATAATTACGTAAAAACAATTAAAAACAGCACAAGAGAAGGACTTTGCTTGATTTAGCACAATGCTCAAAAAGAAATTGATCGCTGCATTTGACGCTTGAGGCATTGAAGAGAGATAATCTAATTATAAGTTAAACCAATAGGTCGCACGTTATTTCGGATAAGTGGTATTTAAATTATCATGAGGTCAAAAAAGCCAGACATGGTAATCGTTATTAAAAAATTCATTGAATAATTAATTAGGTAGGTAGATGCATTTTTTTTTTTTTTTTTTTTTTTTTTTTTTCTTCTTCTTTTTTGAAAAATCAAAACCAAAATGATAGTTCATCGAACTTTACCCCAAAATACACCCTCGCTGCAAAGCAAGAGATTTTTTGGGTGATGATTTTTTTTTTTTTTTTTTTTTGGGTCATATCACGACGGGGGTTTTACCCTAAATTGGCTGGAAACTCACAAACCAGCTACTTAAAGTAACTTCACCCATTCTCAGTGGGACAGGGGGTTCGAATTTTAAAATTCACCCATCCAAGTCCAGACTCGCCGGATGTTGCTTAATTTTAGTGCCAGAATGAGAACTGGTTTATTCAACGTGTCTTTGACGCTGTCTATAGATTCTTCTTTGGTTCTGCTAATGTTTTTCCCATTCTCATTTTTTTTTTTTTTTACGTCGTTTTTCAACTGCATGGTCATACACAACGGGGGTTTCACCCTCCATTCGCAGGAAACTCACAAACCTGCTACCCACATTAACCTCACACAGCCTAGGTTGGGCCAGAATACAACGATTGGAATACTACGAACCCCTTTCAACATCACACAACTGGGCGGCGCAGCTACGGGAGATAATGGTGGACCTGGAAAAGAAGAATTGTATAGGTGTGAAAATCCAGACGAAATCAGGCAAGAACTGGAATGTATCCTGAAAAAACAAAAAGAGAAAAACCAGGAAGAAAAACAGGAGAAGAATCACAGAATCATCTTTTAGTGACATGTACAAGAACATCTCAGAGAGCCCCGAGACAGAAGCCTATCTGACGTTCGACCTGAGGATGGACCAGATTCGAGCAGTAAGCCACTTGAGAACAGCATCGAGGAAATGCATAAGAATATACGTCAACAGATGTAGCTACATAGTAAACACTGAAGAAACATGTTCCATCTGTAATCTGAAACAGCAAGAGGACCTACATCACATCCTGCTGAGATGTCCAATGTATGCGGAAACCAGAGCAGGGATCATGCAATACATAGACATGCAGAATCCCGAGAGTTCGATCAAGAACCTCCTGACGTTTGACACTGCAGACAAAGTCAACAAAGTTTTTAACTTCATAACTATTGCAATGAGGTTTCTGGTTCGAATCCAGGCTATGGCATAGGGTTGAATATTTCCAAACGTGGTTTTTTCAGGGCAATTTTTGTCCCATGCCAATTTTTTAAAATAACTAGCTGAATGTGGGGAAATCAAGTAGGTACCTAGGATATTAATATTTAGGTATTTAGAGGGTGCACTTCTGAAAAATTATTTTTTCTCTATTTTTCCCTGTTCTTTAAAAAATAGAGATGATAGGTACAAAATAGCCAGAGGAAGGACTACCAGAGGAGAGACATTTTGACTATAACTCTAACTTTTAAGTGCACTATTAAAAGAAAAATATTAGTATTGTTTTCGAAATGGAGAAATAATCTGCAAATAAAATAGAAAAATCTCATTTTATTTTTTTAAAGTAAAAGAAATCTTTTTTTTTACTTGGCAGAGGAAAGACAAGCTCTTCTGTGACGCACTTACTTCCTGAAAATCTTTCAATCAAACAACTAAAACATCGAACAAAACTAACGTGGAAATTAGAATCACAAGAGTTTCCCTCCTTTCATAGAGTGACGTTACTCTCCCCTCTTTTGAAAACGGCAATAAAGTGGCTTGCCAGAGGAAGGACAAAAAGTATGGGGACACACTTTAAAGTCAAATATAGAAATAATTGAAATGGTAATTAATAAAAATAAAATTCAATTTTAAGTAGTTGTCTTCTTGCCTTTTGAAAAAATTATATTTTAATTTAATTATTTAAAAAGGAATTGAGCTATTATAAATTTAAACATTCTAAAACAAGCTGGGGACAGGCCAGAGGACGGACATTTGCTGATATCATGTACTTATTTTTTATATAAATAATAATAAAAAAAAATGTTTTATGTACTTTCAAGTTAAAGCTAATGAGTTCTCTTCATTTGACTAGTTGATTCATTTATTTTTTCCTAACCGATTTGTTTTTATTCAATAGGGACATCAAAAAACCACGTTTGGAAATATTCACCCATAGACAACTTTCTGTCGTAAAGATTAAAACATAAATAAGTTGTACATGAGGAACAAAGTGCAACATGTTTTTTTAAGATAAAATGATATTTGTAAAATTGACAATTAACAAATATTATAAAACAATGAAGGTGTCCCGATGATAAAGGGTTCGATTCCCATCTTGATATTAAATACATAAAAATTGTAGGATTTTGGGTTCAAACCCCACCATGAATGTATAATAAGTAACCACAATAAACCCTGTTTAACTTTTTCAGAAGAGTACCTAAGTACATATTAACGTTGCTAACTTATAAGGAGTATTAAAATGTATCATAATTTTAAAAATGTTTTGTCAGCTGACCTCCAACTGTGTATATTTGTAAAATATTTATTAAACAAATAAAACACATTTTGAATTGAATTGAATTGAATTTTTTTCACACCACTCCACGGGTTAAGAGAACCGGTGCTTTCATCGCGACATCGACGATGTCAAATCCCTTATTCTTAATCAAGTTTATAGTTTCGTCTGCCCATGGAAATAAAATTATGGTATCAAAATTGATTAAGTTTGGTGCTATTTTCCTCTCCACGCAATAAAGTTAACTTGACTCTCTACATACCGTCTTCAGACATCGCCACGTGGACGAAATTAACTCATTTCCAGAGGTGTTGGGTCTTCTACCAATTGACAGGAAAAAACACAGAAGGTTCAATAACTTATTTGGTAATTACTTTTCTTATATTATAATTTCCTTATATCATACTTTCCTTATAAATATTATGATAAGGAAAGTATTGTTTCGTAAAAAATTTGACCCAGTTTCTCACATTTCTTGACGAATTATAACTCCAGGATACCAAAAAAGTTGTTTTCGGCCATTGGTTCGTGCGTCCGTGTGTCTCAAGAATCATAAGAGCTAGAGATTTGAAATTTGAAAGTTGATTTAATATGTCACATGAACCACAAAACTTTTGGTTGAACAACATTTTCTTTTAAAAAAAAAAGTTAGTAGAAAGGGGGCTTGCACTAACTTTTTGTTTTTCATCCTAGATGGGGGTTATGACACAAATGTCAAGACCAATGATTTTGAGGTTCTGATTACAAATTTGACAATAATTTTAGATAGCATGGTTTCTATCACCAGGAACCGCTAGTGCGAAGTTGATGAGTTAAAAATGGGACGCAATACGTCTTCAATATGTGTATACAAAAAGTAGTCACCGTAGCCCAGTGAGTTAGTGCGCTAGGCATTGCACGCACGGTGACCTGGGTTCGATCCCCAGGGAGGCAGGATTTTTTCTGATCTGTACTTGGGTGTTCGGGGTCCACTCATTACCTCATGAGGAAAAATGAGAAGCTGCTTTAATGTTAGCAACGACCAGTGGCGGAATTATAGGCAAAAATAAGATATTAGAATATTAAAAGTTATGGAAAAAGTCCTATAATTCTGCGCTACCTACTAAAATTGTGATATAATAACTTACAGACCCAATCTATATAAAATAAAATCTATAAAATGAAGATGTACGTATGCGTGTTCTTTATACAAATACAAACCGTTTGACTGAGAAACATAAAATTCTGCACTAAGGTCCGTCTCGAACAGGAAATTCTTAAGCTATGTTTAAGTTACACTGAGAAGGACAAAAAAAACGGATGGGTGACACAAAAAATATTCCCATTTTGACTTGAACTTATGGTGTGAATGGTTTGGTGTGGTGTGTCTGTGGGGAAGCGGTGGGTGTAACCTACTCATTATATACAAATGACTGCTAACCCGTACTTCGGAGGAAGGAAGAAAACCATCTTCGTTTGGCCGAGGCATGGCTGTGGTTCCTAGATCTGTCGGTTGTCGTGAACACAAGGTGCTTCATTAAATATAAATTCATTCGAACTGGGACGCCATCGCCAGCCGTGTAAAAACTCCACGTTCACAAACTTTCAGAAAAGAATATTACCGACTGTAGCGAAGCACAGGTAAAACAGCTCGTTTATCATGTGTGAATCCTCAGTGCTCAGTGGCACACATTCAATGGAACAAGTACCTAACAGTGAATAATAAATCTTACTGGCTTTGTTTACCTATATACTTAATGCGTTACTATGGTAACCAATAAGTGTCTCGACAGTCTAGAAAAGGTGTCTGGTACTCAAGCGAAACGGTCGTTTCGCGGGAGAACGCCTCCCAGAAACTACAGTGCTTATACAGGGTGACCCGTATACAGATGCATATATTTCGAGGTTTGATTCAGCCAGCCGTGGACTATCATAATTATAAGCGAAACTTGCAGTGAAGCATCTTGCTTCGTTAAAGAGTTAGGGCCAAATCCCTAGGTCACTTGGATCGATGCACTTTTTTAAATAAATGATAGCCAGTAGGTAAGTGTTGACTTCATGTGTGGATAGTCATGCATATTTCCCTTCAAATGCAGTTGGTTGCATCAAAAAATATTGAAAGACCAGAAAGATGTTTAGTCATGTTCAATTTTTTTTCTTCTAAAATTCGATTTTTCCCTTTTTTTCCCTTTCGTGTATTTAGAGTACTTCTACAATTGCAATTCTACGTATTACTAGTTAAAAAAATACTCTTTGCTATGTTCTTTCAATAAATTCTAAGTTTTTTCAGACGCGTGAAGGAACGAATGAGATACGCCTTATTAAACGGCACCAGAAGGAGAGAAACACATCGTTCAAATTTTGAATCTGGGCGCTATTGCATTTTGGAGATACAAGTGATTTAGTACAAAATCTCAAAATTGCCATGTGTATACAATACGAAACAATCACGAGGAAGTATTGTGTCCATAATTGGCAGTGTTTTTTTTTTTTTTTATTTAACGTCCTGATTAACACGGAGGTTTCACCCTGTATTCGCTTGGAATCGTTCCAGCTACCCACATTAACCTCACGGTAGGGCCGGTAATTCCAGCCTCACATGTTCGGAGAGAACAGAATTATCTGTGTGAAAAGTCTGCTCCGACCGGAGATCGAACCCAGGATGTCAGGACTACGGGCAGTAGTCACAACCGTTACGCCACGGAGGCTGGCTAAATAGCGTATACTGAATACTATTTACACCCTGTATACAATTTTTTTTTTTTAAAGATGAGTGTTTCACAGCCTTTTTTATTTCGTAGCTATGAAACAGGAACTACTGTGGACGCTTGTGGTCTGTATATTAGCCTGCCCATCCCGTAGTATGAATTCCCTTTGATGGGCGAGAAGTGACACAATATTTCCCATTTAGGTGCTGGGTCAACACGAGCGCACCGGAAGGTATCCCTTGCAAACAACTGTAACCAAAATTTGAATACAATTTTTTGTTGGCGCGGGGGTTCGAACCCGGGACCTTCCGCATGGCAAGCGAGTGCTTAACCACTGAGCTATTCGTGCGCTTTTATTGTATTTTACCCTTTGTGGAAACTATTGTTTTAAGTAGACTTTGACTGACGGTTAAGTAAGTAAGATTATTTTACTGTGCATTTGATTTACACCATTTAAAATTTACACCTTTACACCCTGTATAATATTTAAAATAATTCATCTCGCACGACATTATGGAACACAGTGCTGCTCTAACTGTAACTCCCGACAGTAATGGGCCACTATTGTCCAATCATCTTATTTGAACAAAGAAAGTACTCTCTCACACAAGCATCTTCCTAGCGGTTGAGCACTCGACTCACAATGCATTGACCTAAACCTCGAAACTTCGGGTGACACAGATTCCAATCACGTGTTTGTCTTTTTCCAAAGAAGAAACTTGGCTATGAAAAAGGTAACTTTTTTTAGAAGATCTAGGTACTCGTATCTCTTACGCGGTAAAATATTAGGTGGTTTTGGGGCAATTCTTAGGGCGGAATTAATAGACGTTTTTGTAATACCTCTGTGGCGCTAAGTCATGGATTGCGTACTGTGTGAGACAGGGAAAACCGACGCTTAGCAGTGACTTGTGATATAGAATTTGTCTATTAATTTCGCCCTTAATCTAGACGCTCGGTTCCAAGTTCCGGTCTAGGCACTTCCGGCCTACTCAGTGTGTATACTGTGTATGTCAAACAAAGCATTACCTAACATTATTTTTCTAATTGGAAAACATTTGTGATACTAAGAAAACTGTTTTATTTAAAGTTTCATCGACGATGGCTAGTTCTCTCACTGGCCTCCTAAATCGTGCCCACAAGTTGAAATTACTGGGGTAATATCGGAGTGTTTTCATATTTACATAACGTACACAACACACATTCAAGTAAAAGACATCTATTGAAGGTTGTATAATTGTATATTTGATCCATACCACTGACATGTGGTAGAGTTCCAAGCATACAGGCTGCATTGCCGCGTTGAATTCCTATGAATATTATTCTCTGCAACAAGAATTCTTTGGCGCTTTTAATGCCAGCGGCACGGATCAAATTATCGCCTAATTTATATCAGATATTTAATAAAATTATCCTTGTATTTTCATGGTGTCTAATTGCATCTCAATAAACTCATAAGGCGAAATCAATAAATGTTTTTGTAATACCTCTGTGAAGCTAAGTATCGGATTGTGTACTGGCTTTGATGGGGAAAACCGTTGCTAAGCAATGCGTTAAGTTATGGATTTTGTCTATGAATTTTGGCCTAGGCTTTTAAAAACTTAATTTTACAGGAAACTTTTTACAGTGAAGATCAAATGGATAGTAAGCTAGTTGTGTATCATAAATTTATGTACGTAGCGTGTCTTTTTTATCGGGCAATAACTCCGCCCTTTACTTAGGACATTTTTCTATATTTTATTCATGTTTATATATTATGTTGTGTACCTTTTTTGTTGTTGTTTATTTTGTTTTAAATTTTAATCATTACCTCTTTATACATATGCCAATTTAATAAATAGTTAAATAATAGTAATTATAACTTACCTTTGATACAAAAACAGCAATTTAAAATCCACCCTCAGAATCTCTGCCCGCTTCCAATCTCACACATTCACAGCACGGTGGATAAAACACACACAAGAATTTGGCTACTCTAGAATCGCGACGCGAAATAATTTGGCCGCCGAATGTAGCGACAGCGAAGGCTAGGCGAAGAACAGTACTGATTGTATGTTCAATTATTGAACCGACACCAATATGACTTCATCTAGGAATTCTAGGAGGTCCCTCATGAGGAGAAATGGCTGTAAGATTCAGTCTATACCGGAGAAATGAGGAACCTTGACACCCAAAATCGCGCAATATCCGGGAACTTCGCTATGAAACTTGAAATGCTATAAACACGAACGGTACTTTCCTTGAATTTAAGTATGTAGAATCATCAATAATCATGGATATTGTTGGTAAGGTGGTATCTTAATTGGTAATCAGTGTATTTGTCCAATTTGGCAATCTTAAACGATCCAAAATTTGCATGAACAAGTTTTCGTTGTAGATGAGTAGTTTCTCTGTTTTTAGAATTATTCAGAATTATTATAGAGAGGTATTTTACGAGTTTAATTATTAACACAGGTGCATCATAAATCAAAGTGCCTCGAATGAACAATAAAATATAAATTGCATCATCTAGGTTATGCAGTTTTTGGATGGGGGAGCCAAAGATTTGCATCTCTGGTTGATTTATAAAAGTTTAAAGCGAGACGTAAAATAATAATAATAATAATAATATCGCCTTATTTTTATACTGCCCGATTAAGACAAGACGTATTATTATGTGATAAAAATCCCAAATGGGAGGATAACTTGTCCTGTTCCGGTTGGGTTTCAAACCCATGACCTCTGGAAACTCTGGATTCACAGAGTGCCGCCTTTACCACTAAGCTACCGGGACAGACTAATAAGAAATAAGGACAAACTTATAAATGGTATTACAAAGATAATAAGACAGTAGTTTTTTATTTATTTAGACTTTCGGGTCAAGACATGGAGTTCTATTGCGCTAACATGTTATTACACCTAAGATCCAACACAACTTTTCACTTGCACGGCACGGTTTTTTTCCTCCCTTGGTCCAATTTTTTTATCGGCTCAACGTCGAAGGGAAAAAACTTCGGTTCTATGATTTTTCACATTCGGTTTGTCAGTGGATATCGGAACAATAAAATAATCGTGAGGGGGAATAAATCGTTTCGTGTTGGTCAGAATGAGTTTTCATGATGAAAAACTGCCTACCGTGGTAATTTACAATCTCTCAGAACTATATAGGGTTGGGTGGAAGAGATTGCCATAGGCAATAACCCCGCCCTACTTGGGGTTGGAATTGGTCAACCTCTTCCTCATGGTTGCTGCTGTTATAAATAACATGGCTCCACCTGGGGAGGAATCATGGTATCGGCCAACTTTAGTTGGCTCGTCCTTTAAACCCTTGGGAAAACTACAAGCTAGCCTGGCCTGTTAGAGTTGACTTATCTGTTCTCATTTGATATAGTCCTCTTGCATGACACCGGTCTTCTCCCTGTTTAACGTCCCCAGCAAGTTGCTGAGGATCTCAGAGGATCATTTACCCCTTTTGTTTGCTCATGTGAAGGAGTTCTCCATTTTGAATATGAATTGCATACCAATTTTTTTTAAATCTATGTACAGTTGTACACATTGTACCTACAACTAAAGTAGATAATATTATAATTGAATTTTCCCGGCTAAAAATGATAGTGAATTCGACCAATCAAAACTCTGAAAGTCTTCAAAGAGACGAAATGCAGACGAAAAAATTTTTCATAGCAAAATAACTTAGCTACTGAAAGGAATTGAAGAAAATTTTGCCAATTGAGACTAATTTTCTACAAAATCTATACATTATACACAGTATGTCGCTTTTTAAAATTCTTGAAAGTTTTCAGTTTGAATCCTTAAATCATCGGTTTGTAGCAAAAGTTGCACCCTCAATCTAAGTGATAAGTTGAGTATATTTGGCCTAAGTTCGGAACTTCACCAGAGAAATAATCTTGTTAAACTGTTGTTAACGCCGGAGATTTGTTTTTCATTCAGGTCTTGGGTTTCTTGTAAATGTTGAGCCCTGGATCCCCAGTTTATTGTTAATGTGGAATCCTTAAGTCTTAACTATTCAGTTTGAGTATTTTTACATCTCCTTGTGTGTCATTGTGAAATTTAAACCCTCAATTTTTGTCACAAAATAATAACCTTCAATTTTGTTGTCATGAGTTGGGTTTGGTTCAGATCTTGGTGGTTTTTGCGAATGTTGAATCCCCGTGTCCCCAGTTATTTGTAAAGGTTTAACTCTCAACTTTTCAGTTCATGAGTTTGTTTAAATCTCCTTGTATTTGTTGCAAAGTTTAGATTCTCACATCTTCAATGTTCTGAGTTACAGATCTCTTTGTAATGATAGCATTCTCGGCTCTTCAATGCCGATCGTAATTGGTTCAAGTCTTCTTGGGTTTGTCGCCGTACGACCTGCGGTAGAAGTCATAGAAGAGGATGAGCATGAAGAGGTACTGCGGCACAATGACCGCACATGGCCACAGGGGGTAGCCGCAGCGGTAGATGAAGGGCAGCGAGAAGTGGACGATGAGACTCACGAACTGCAGCTGAAAAAAGGAGACAAATTAATTAAACTAGTCAAATCCTGATGTTTTTTTGACAAAGTAGTTTATTAACTCAAGCCACATTGAGAGAACGAGGAAAGTTTCAAGGATGGCTTAAAGAAAATCTAGCAAAGGGAGAGTTTAAAGTTAATAAACGGAACAATACGGACAAACGGAATGCTAAAAATATTATTATGATAAAAGACCACGCAGTGAAGTTTTGTTACAGCTATGTCAGCTGGACCATGACTATCATGAATACAGAGGTGATGAAAGTGGTTCAGGTGCTATTTTCATATTCCAGGTTTCCAGGTAACGTGTGCGATTCTGTTTGTTCAAATCCCACCCAAAAACTTGGCCATCGTTCCTGAAAGCACTCTCACTCTCTCCAAATCTCCCTTTCAACTGTCAATCAACGCACTCCGATTTTTTAATTTGACAGTTGAAACAGAGATTCGGGGATTTTGAGAGCATTGGACGACACAATAAGGAGACCAACCCAAGTGATGGACCAACCCAACAGAGTCCCGTTTCTGGGCCGTATTATGAAACAGGATTAGTTAATCTAAGCTGACCCTTAAATCTTATCAACCGACCGATAGGTCTTTTAAAACAAGATTTTCCGCCACGAAGGCTGGCCACAGCTCCGTTACACCACAGTGGTAAAATACAACCACAAAGCCACGGCTATGTAAGCTTATATTTGTGTCTTATATAATTATGACCTCTACAGTTTGTTGTCAAGGTCTTTCACCTTAAAGGATAGTGTCTACTAAGATTAACGAATCCTGTTTTATAATGCTCACAGTTGAATAATGTACGAATATTTACCATCTGTAGCTGAGTGATGTACTTCGTAAGTACTACTACTGTCATGCCAGGAGGACCCATGTTTACAAAAATTGCAAACACATTATTTTTCATATCTAGGTCGCTCCGGTACTTAGTTACCCAGTACTTAGTCTACTTACCATCTGCAGCTGAGTGATGCGCTTAGTCTATTTACCATCTGCAGTTGAGTGATGCGCTTAGTCTACTTACCATCTGCAGCTGAGTGATGCACTTGGTCTACTTACCATCTTCAGCTGAGTGATGCACTTAGTCTACTTACCATCTGCAGCTGAGTGATGTACTTAGTCTACTTACCATCTGCAGCTGAGTGATGCGCTTAGTCTACTTACCATCTGCAGCTGAGTGATGTACTTAGTCTACTCACCATCTGCAGCTGAGTGATGTACTTAGTCTACTCACCATCTGCAGCTGAGTGATGTACTTAGTCTACTTACCATCTGCAGCTGAGTGATGTACTTGGTCTACTCACCATCTGCAGCTGAGTGATGTACTTAGTTTACTTATCATCTGCAGATGAGTGATGTACTTAGTCTACTCACCATCTGCAGCTGAGTCATGTACTTAGTCTACTTACCATCTGCAGCTGAGTGATGTACTTAGTCTACTTACCATCTGCAGCTGAGTGATGCACTTAGTCTACTTACCATCTGCAGCTGAGTGATGTACTTAGTCTACTTACCATCTGCAGCTGAGTGATGCACTTAGTCTACTTACCATCTGCAGCTGAGTGATGTACTTAGTCTACTTACCATCTGCAGCTGAGTGATGTACTTACCATCTGCAGCTGAGTGATGTACTTCTTCCACTTGGCTTCGGTGTATTTCTTGTCGTAGGCTGAGAGGAAGTAGTAGGAGTACATGATGGCATGGATGAAGGAGTTGACGAAGCCCAAACTGACGGCATGTCCCCCTGTACGGAAAAAGTGAAATTTCTATAGTATAAACAGAAACGGGGGGTTGTCCTCCTGAACGGAAAAAATAATCGTTTAGTGTCCTCCTATATGGACAAAGTTAAACTTCTATAGTATAAAGCCTATAAACAGAAACGGGGGGTTGTCCTCCTGAACGGACAAAATAATTATTTAGTGTCCTTCTGAACGGACAAAATAATTGTTTAGTGTCCTCCTATATGGACAAAGTTAAACTTCTATAGTATAAAGCCTATAAACAGAAACGGGGGGTTGTCCTCCTGAACGGACAAAATAATCGTTTAGTGTCCTCCTATATGGACAAAGTTAAACTTCTATAGAATAAAGCCTATAAAATAGAAACGGGTGGTTGTCCTCCTGAACGGACAAAATAATTGTTTAGTGTCCTCCTATATGGACAAAGTTAAACTTCTATAGAATAAAGCCTATAAAATAGAAACGGGTGGTTGTCCTCCTGAACGGACAAAATAATTGTTTAGTGAAACTTCTATAGTTTAATCAGAAAGAGGGTGTTGAGATTTATGCCAGCAGGTGCCACCTTTCAATCGGTCAACATGGGTGGATCTTACAAAAAAAAGTATACACAGAATAATAGGATTTTTGGGTGATTCAGTCTAATGCCAGCAGGTGCCCTCTATTTATCGCCCATCAGGAGTAGATGGAGGGATCTTCCAATTAAAAGAAAAATATAAACAGAATAAATATAAACAGATTTTTTGGTGTTTCTATAAACAACTATGTCAAAATCAGACATCATACCTGGGCCTAGAAATCACTCTTACTTTCTAAATCACCCTTTCAACTGTCCAATTTCGTTAATGCATGTTGTATGCTGAGAGTATAAGTACTTAAAAGCGATGAAAATGACTACTTTACCCTGAAAGAAATTATTAGAACTTGTTTGATCCCTTCTATTGTCGATAGAGAAGTTTTGCAAAATGAATATGAAATGATTTGTTTACCCGCTAGACTAGGAGGACTAGGAATTGTTGATCCTACAGCAAATGTAGTTCAATCATTTGAAACTTCATTAAAAACAAATGAAATACTTATTACTGCTATCCAGACTGGTAACAATGTTCAGAATGATGCTCACTACAACCATGCTACGAAAATAATTCATCAAGAAAGAGATAAAAGAAAAGAACATGAAAAAATCAAATCAGTGGAGATTCTAGAAAAATTGTCTGATAAATCAAAAAGAAGTATCCAAAGAAGCATACAATACAAAACTTCTCAATGGCTAACAATATTACCAACGTATGCGGATAGAACTGATTTAACTGCAATGCAGTTCAGAGATGCCATTTCCATCAGATATGGACACGAACCTCAGAACATGCCAGAATACTGTGATGGATGTGGTGCTGGTGATTTCAATCTAAACCATGCCCTCAACTGTAAAAAGGGAGGACTCATCAAGCAGGGCCACGACCAGCATCGAGATGATGTGAGAGACTGGGCTGAATTAGCATGGGGTCCAGCAATCATAGAACCTGTGATGAGAGAAGCCTCATTGAATGAACCAGCCCTGATAGGTGACGTGATGTTGACCGGTGTATGGGAGCCAGCACGAAAGGCGTTCTTTGATACTCGCATCACCAATGCTGACGCTGTATCGTATGGTTCCCGTCCCTGGTCTTCAATTTCACAGTCACAATCACATGAAAAACATACGAAATACGATCGTGCTGCTGAAGATCTGAGGGCTTCTTTTGTGCCTCTAGTTGTGTCATGTGATGGTGCTGTAGGTAGAGAGTATGAAAGTTTCATCAAGAAAACAGCAGAAAAATTAAGCCACAAATGGGACAGAACATATGGAAAAATTCTTGAATGGCTCAGAGTCAAAATAGAAATTTCCATTATTAATGCTACGAGTATGAGGATCAGAGGAACTCGGAGAAGAATTCGTGGTGTTGGATGTGAAGATGGAGCGGGAGTGTTTGACGTATGATTGTAAAGAGTATTTTAACGTTTATTGAATATACAGCTATGTAAAGGAATCATAAAAAAAAATAAAAAAATAAAAAAAAAAAACTTATTGTGACGGTTGAAAGAGAGATGTGGGGATGAATTCAATATGATAAATATGTTAGGTAGGTATATGAAATATTTTATATAAAACTAAGATTCTTTAAATTTTCACTCACCGACTTATGTTTCGCCTAGGCTCGTAGGCTTGATCACGATTACTAACTTAAGTCGGTGAGTGAAAATTTAAGTAATCCTAGTTTTATATAAAATATTACAAATACCTAACATTAATTTGGATTTCTAATATGAACCTAATAACAAATAATGATAAATAAATAAGACCTGAATAAACAAGACACACGACACCCACAAAATTGATTGATTCACTTACTTACTATGAAAGTAAGTGTGTCTGCCTAAAGTGTCGATATCAATGGGCCAAATCACTTTATGGTGTCCCTGGAACCAATTTATGTGTACAACTATCGGTCTATCATTAATTTGTTGGTACTGATTATTGTACAATCTTACTTGTAATAATCAAGTACACGAATTAATCAGTAATGCAAGATTCTAAATCACTAATGCTCTGTCACTAAAAATAATCTGGTGTATTATTTTTATGTACTAATAATGTTAATTTATCAATCATCATACATGTTTATAGCTAATGCTTGGTTAGTTATTCATAAAAAACGGATACCTATCAGCCAAGCTGTTTTGATTGTTAGCACACTCAGCTATGGTGAGGATTATCACTGACACAAAAAATAAACAATACCTTTTCTATTGGAGTTAGTTCCTCAATATGTTGAAACTAATGGATTCATCTAACATATTTATTATCATTAAATGCTTTGGTAGCGTGTTCCTATTCCTATGGAGTTTAATGTATAGATTCTTGGTACTGACCCGCCACGTAGCGTGTTCCTATTCCTATGAAGTTTAATGTATAGATTCTTGGTACTGACCCGCCACGTAGCGTGTTCCTATTCCTATGAAGGCTAATGTATAGATTTCTTGGTACTGACTCGCCACGTAGCGTGTTCCTATTCCTATGAAGGTAATGTATAGATTCTTGGTACTGACCCGCCACGTAGCGTGTTCCTATTCCTATGAAGGTTAATGTATAGATTCTTGGTACTGACCGCCACGTAGCGTGTTCCTATTCCTATGAAGGTTAATGTATAGATTCTTGGTACTGACCGCCACGTAGCGTGTTCCTATTCCTATGAAGGTAATGTATAGATTCTTGGTACTGACTCGCCACGTAGCGTGTTCCTATTCCTATGAAGGTTAATGTATAGATTCTTGGTACTGACTCGCCACGTAGCGTGTTCCTATTCCTATGAAGGTTAATGTATAGATTCTTGGTACTGACTCGCCACGTAGCGTGTTCCTATTCCTATGAAGGTTAATGTATAGATTCTTGGTACTGACTCGCCACGTAGCGTGTTCCTATTCCTATGAAGGTTAATGTATAGATTCTTGGTACTGACCCGCCACGTAGCGTGTTCCTATTCCTATGAAGGTTAATGTATAGATTCTTGGTACTGACTCGCACGTAGCGTGTTCCTATTCCTATGAAGGTTAATCTATAGATTCTTGGTACTGACCCGCCACGTAGCGTGTTCCAATGAGCCCGGTGATGATCATGCCACTGTGGTGGTACACGTGAAGGAAGGAGGCTTGGTTGAATTTCTTGCGGAGGATGAAGAACAGCTGTGGAGGAGGAACGGAGGAATATTATGTTAAAGAGACTTCAACAATTTCAACATTGAACCAAAATTTAAAGTTATTTAAAAGACGTAAAAGAGGGAAATTTTTTCGATTGTAATAGACCTCTCTTTATATCATCATCATAGGGTAGCGTCATCGTGAACGATGGTAGCCAGACAGTGGAGGAATGACTCAGCACTTCTACCACTGGCGTTACAAGGAGGCTAATAATTGACAAGGGTCCCCAGAACCAAGCCAATTCTGGTCTAATCCCTGTTTATAGTCCCCCAGCCAGACTTTAAATAAATGAGAAAAAAAGATGTAAGAGTATACAGAGTTGAACTTCCCCAAAACATGACATAACTAGACAATAATTTACTATTGGCCACACAACTCACCGTATCCAGAAGGTCCGTTATCTTGGCCATGTAGTAATACCAGATGCAAACCACCTCCTGGAAAATTCAAAAAGTATATTAATACAATTAATACATTTTTTTAAAGTGAGTGTTTAAGAGCCGTTTTTATTTGGTTGCCATGAAGCAGGAGCTACTGTAGACGCTTGTAGTATGTCTGTTCCTGCCCAACCCGTAGTATGCCTCCCCTCTGATGGACGAGAAGTGACACAATACTTCCCAATTAGGAGCTGGGTCAACACGAGCGCACTGGAAGCTATCCCTTACAAACAATTGTAACCAAATTGATAACACGAATTTTTGTCGGCACGGGGATCGAACCCGGAACCTTCCGCATGGCAAGCGAGAGATTAACCACTAAGCTAATTGCGCGCTAAATATTAGATTAATATTCACACGACGCGGTGGCGATACCCTGTATACAGTGTATACTACGAGCACTGGTGGTCGAGTAGTGATGGAAGTAGTCTGGTAATCAATGTAGCGTAGGGATCCGTTGGTTGTTGGTTCGAAACCTACGCAATGCATTCTTCCTCATTTATTAGAATAAGTGTGTGAGCATGTGACTACCTAATAATGTCACTCTGAGTGTTAATTGGTAGAGAGTGAGTTAGTGCACTCAGCATTATTATTATACATGATCGATCAAGTATTATTAAGGAGCGCGGTAGCGCTCCGACCCGCCAAGTCAATCGAAATAGTTCGCGCGCTACCAAGAGTATACTATACGCGACAGCATAAGTAGCACATTTCGTGTAGTTGTAGGAGAAAAAGTACAAGTGATGGAGGAAATTGAACTACATATACAGATTGGGGCACGATAATAGACAAGCTTTTAAAAAAGAAACATCGAAATCGTTTGAGTTAAGTTGGTCAAAAACACACTGTAAAAACGTCATTTTTTTTCAAAATTTTCTGCTTCTTCTTTGACGTTGACCGCTCTACAGCCAAAACTACTGGACCGATTTTCATGAACGATGGCTCATTTTTTTTCTTCTGGGTGGTAGGTGTGCCTTTTAATGGTTTCATTATCCCAAAAGCTACCATTTGGCCGTTAATTAGGAAAAGGATCATTTTCAGAGCTCAGAATAACATTGGAGTATAGATATTTAATCTAGTTTATTATGTATATACCTTCTCATTCACAAACCTTTCAATCCACATGTCCCGATGTGAAATTGTGTAAAGGTATACTAACCCATAAATAGTCGCCGGTGCTGAGTGAGTTAGCGCGCTAAGCTTACCACGCATGGTGGCCTGTATTCGATCCCAAGCTGGGCAGGAATTTTTCTGCACTTTACTTGGGTGTTTAGGGTCCACTCATACCTCGTGAGGAAAAATGAGTAGTTACTGAATAAGTAACGACCAGTGACGGCATTACCAGAGTTAAAATAAATTAATGTAATATAATTTGAAAAGTAAAGGAGTCTCTTAGTAATGCTGCACTACCCACAAAATTTGTGAAGAGGCCTTGTGCTTGACCACAAATAATTTCATACATACATAGCTATAATAAACCTGTAATGCCCAAGGAGTGAATAAGACAAGACTTTTTTTTTTTCTTCTAAAATGTTGGTTATATATATTAGGTTCAAAAATGTAAAAAAAATCTCTAGTACCCAATGTTACATAATGTATGTATAACATGAATGTCATAAATATTTGGGGACCTTTCTAAGTGGGAAATGTAGAAGTTTCATAGAAAAATTTGTAAAAGCCCCTACACTACCTAATACCTATTCATAATTAGGAATGTTAGGTACATAGGAAGTGAAAGGCTTTTTCCTCCCTATCCAATTCTCTCTAGTAAATATTTCTTTCACTGGCCGCTAAAAATATTATTATACAAAGTAAAATAAATTGAAGCTTTTATGTGTTGCAAACACCACGGGTGTATATCAACAGTCCAGTTAGCTCAGTGGTTAAGGCGGCACTGGGTAAAGCTGGAGATGCTAGAGGTCCGCGAGTTCGAGCTATGACATGTGACTTTTTTTAAACAAAATACTCTTTACTTATTTTAGTTTTACATAATTTACATTAAATTTAGTGAGTTTATGAGGTACTATTAACCTTTTTGTTGTGGGTTGTGTTGTACCTCATTTATAATATAAAATAAAAAATTAACAGTTAAATTTTTTTATATATGAGAAGCTTTTTTTCAGACCGTGATTAGTCACACAGATGCAAGATTTGGGAAATTGAATTTTTTTAGTTACAAGTGTATTGTTAGACTTGGAAAAGTGAAAAAAGTATCAAATGAAAGTTCAAAAAAACAGAAAAATAAATTAAATTGATTATATTTGAGCTTATAAACCTAAATTCTGAAATTTCAAGTTTTATTTTGGACTAATCATGGTTTGACAGGAATGAGTGGACTAATCACGGTTGGAAAAAAATGAGCTGGGACTAATCACTGTTTGAAAAATAAGAAATATTACCCTTTTCATTTTTATAATGCCAGCATTTTTTGTAGCACTGTTGGTAAAGCGATGGACTCCCAAGCCGGTGGTCTCAAGTTTGAGCTCATCCTTATATTATTATGACTACCTATCTGTCCAGACTTCTATTATGATAATCAGATTAACACAAATCAGAAAAAAATACAAAAGAAATTAAATTAAAAGGCTTTATTAGCTTTGAACAAAGTAAAAAGTCAGCTATATTTTGAGTTGTTTTAAGAAAAGGTACAAGAAATCAATTTGATCTAGTCTAGCTTCAATTTGTTCCACATTTAATAATAGGTATGAGTCCGTATGAGGATAGACCAAAAATTAAACTTTTAGTCCTACTTCATCTTCCAGACATTCACAAATGACTTCTTCCTCAGAGTCATTGGAAATACTTTCAGTTTGGAGGATACTTTTGTACCAACCAAACTGATTCTGTTCATCTTCCATGGTTTACATCGCGTGACCTTGAAATAATAGAGTGTTCTGATTGGTTGTTGGGACTAATCACGGTATGATACACAGTACTTGGTGGACTAAACACGTTCTGAAAAAAAACTCTTTTTTCAATGGAGATTTAATGTGGGATATATCACGGTTTGATGGATATTTATTTTATTTTCAAATTAAGCTTTGCAAGACGAACAATTTGGTGTAGGTAACTCATTTTTTTCCAATTTTGGACTAATCACGGTCTGAAAAAAAGCTCCTCATATATACATTTATTACTCAACACAATAAGCTTCGTTGTCAGTATTCTTTCACAGAAATTAATTGTAAAAATACATAGTTATCCTCCCATTTGGGATTTTTACCACATAATAATACATCTTGGGCATACTGGAATAATGGGACTTAAAAGTCCTTATTATTATATCTGACATAAATTAAGGAAATATGTTCAGGGTGTACCCACTATTTGAACCAGTTGAGGGGCCCATCTGGATAAAATGAATGGCACCACACAGCATCCTTGTAAAAATCTGTGACACAATGCCAATTTATGAAACGGGATTAATTTTAGAATAACCCGGACTATCTCTCTAATCGTTCTTCGACTTGAGGGAGGGTCTCGCTTGTTATCTTACCTTCTTTTAAATATAATTAACCGAACACAGTGAGAACGAACTCACTAAGTGAGGTTATACGCCAGAGCAAAATTAGCACAATTCTTGTAGTTGTAGGAAAAAAAGTACAAGTGATGAAGGAACTCGGACTATAAATAAATATAGATTGGGGCACGATAAAGACAAGCTTTGAAAAAAGAACCATCAAAATCGTTTGAGTTAAGTTGGAGAAAACCAAACTTTAAAAACGTCATTTTTTTTCATCATTTTCTGATTCTTCTTTCACGTTGACCGCTCTACAGCCAAAACTACTTGACCGATTTCCACAAACGATGGCAAATTTTTTTCTCGTTAGTGGTAGGTGTGCTTTTTTATTGTTCTATTATCCTAAAAGGTACATTTGGCCCTTAATTGGGAAAAGGATCATTTTCAGAGCTCAGAAAAAAGTTGGTGTATAGATATTCAGTATCTAGTATATTATCACTCTCCCAGATGAGTCAAAAGTCGCATATCTACTTTTTAGGTGAAAGAATAATTTGGAGAAGGATACTGTGCTTAGGTATGAATATCAAACTAAAATCTTTATCTTCACATTCAAACTGTTTCATTTATCAACATTTGTTCCTTTAAAATCATTATTTAATATGTTAAATAGTTTTATATTGAAACAACATATATCATTCACCCCACACCTCTATACAGGGCCACTACAAAAAGTTATAAGATCCCCCAAAAAATATCACGTCGTGACATAAAAAAGTCCCGCCAAGTCGTTCCCTATAAATATTTCAGTTCCCAAATTCACCCCTCCCTCCCTTCCCAAAAAATATATTAGTTATTTGTGACCTCCCCCAAAAAAATTATTGATATCAATTTATGGCCCCGCCTTTTATTCATTCACCTAAGTGCAACAGTATACTTATTAATAGCCTCCCCTCTCTCTTTCTTCTAATGTCCTCTTTCTTTTGTTCCTTATTGCATGTTGGAATGTTTCCTTTACAAACTCAGAACTTAAGTCTTATTTCCTTGCTCCTTTCACCGACTTGGGCTCTTGGCGGAGTACCACCAAGCAGGTCCGTTCTTAGCCAAAGGAACTGATGTCTTGGTTTTTTTCTAAGATTATATATAAATGTAGACATATGTAAACATGTGTTCCTTGGAAATGAGCCTGAATCGTGACTTGTTCTGATGGTCCAATTTTCGTTGGTGGCAGATATTATGCATCCTTGGGTCGCGGTCGGCTAGACTTCTCATTTCCTGTTCTCCATAAGAACCATTATGTTACATTATCTCTTTTTAATTCTTTAAAAATAGCACTGTCTATTAGATTTAAAAAAAAAAAAAAATATTCCCAGTTAGTGGTACTCCGCCAAGAGCCAAGTCGGTGAAAGGAGCAAGGAAATAAGACTTAAGTTCTGAGTTTGTAAAGGAAACATTCCAACATGCAATAAGGAACAAAAGAAAGAGGACATTAGAAGAAAGAGAGAGGGGAGGCTATTAATAAGTATACTGTTGCACTTAGGTGAATGAATAAAAGGCGGGGCCATAAATTGATTTCAATAATTTTTTTGGGGGAGGTCACAAATAACTAATATATTTTTTGGGAAGGGAGGGAGGGGTGAATTTGGGAACTGAAATATTTATAGGGAACGACTTGGCGGGACTTTTTTATGTCACGACGTGATATTTTTTGGGGGATTTACATTAGAGTACATAATATAATATAATTTACATAGACATTGAAATAAATAAAACAAAACTTGATCAAGGGCGGTGCTAATTTCAACGGCATTTGCTTCCAATTGTACGCATGATGATCTGGGTTTGATCCCAGAAGGGCAGGAAGTTTTTTGTTCTGTATTTGATTGTTCGGGGTTCACTGATACCTCGTGAAGAAAAATGAGTAGCTGCTTTGATGTTAACCAGCGACTAGTGGCGGAATCATAGGCAAAATTTGTATATTAAAGTAGTAAAGTCCTATAATTCTGCTCTACCCACTAAAATTGTGACATAACCATACAATGGAAAAACATGATTATTTTTAAGTGCTTTAAGCATTAACCTCGCCTAGTGATTTTCTACCACTGGAGGGTCTATTCTTATACTGGAGGTCCATGTTGGGTACATGCTTCTAGAATGGTAGTTTCATGCTTTGGTTTCAGGTGTGTGTGTGTGTGGGTGTATGCGTGTGTGTCTGTGTATGTATGTGTGTGTCCGGTGTGCGTGCAACTTAAACAGTTTCAGTAACTGCCCATAGATGGCTATAATGGTATTTTTTGTATCTCTTAACTGTAAAAGAAAACCCTTTCAAGAGAAGTCATTCGCACTCTACCACCCTGTATATTTGAAATACAAAACGAAGCCTTTGAAACAAGCAGCACTCGAGGAGATAAAATAATAATGATATTATGTAAATATTAATTAAAATAAATATAACGATGACCCGTGCGAGAAAAAAAGGCTTCTAAATAATAATTTCAGCTTATCTGCCTATCCAGGGAATTTTAATTTTACGTTTTTTTTTTTTGAAGATAACGATGGCCGACCTGACGTAGTATTTATAAATTCAGTCGCTCGACGCAACTCCGTGTTGACATTTTATTTCTATTCCAAATGAAAGTAGGTAAATATTTGCTTAGGTCCCTCATGAAATTTATAAAACCTTCCTTTAACCCGTGAGTACACGCACATAGGGAAAAATTCTCACACGCTCGGCAAAAACGCTAGAACTTGATCGATATTGGTCCTAACCTTTAGGGACCTGGAGTAGCTGTTGATAATATGTTTATTAAGGAGCGCGGTAGCGCTCCGACCCGCCAAGTCAATCGAAATAGTTCGCGCGCTACCAAGAGTATACTATACGCGACAGCATAAGTAGCACATTTCGTGTAGTTGTAGGAGAAAAAGTACAAGTGATGGAGGAAATTGAACTACATATACAGATTGGGGCACGATAATAGACAAGCTTTTAAAAAAGAAACATCGAAATCGTTTGAGTTAAGTTGGTCAAAAACACACTGTAAAAACGTCATTTTTTTTCAAAAAATTCTGCTTCTTCTTTGACGTTGACCGCTCTACAGCCAAAACTACTGGACCGATTTTCATGAACGATGGCTCATTTTTTTTCTTCTGGGTGGTAGGTGTGCCTTTTTATGGTTTCATTATCCCAAAAGCTACCATTTGGCCGTTAATTAGGAAAAGGATCATTTTCAGAGCTCAGAATAACATTGGAGTATAGATATTTAATCTAGTTTATTATGTATATACCTATTCATTCACAAACATTTCAATCCACATGTCCCGATGTTAAATTGTATAAAGGTATACTAACCCATAAATAGTCGCCGGTGCTGAGTGAGTTAGCGCGCTAAGCTTACCACGCATGGTGGCCTGTATTCGATCCCCAGCTGGGCAGGAATTTTTCTGCACTTTACTTGGGTGTTTGGGGTCCACTCATACCTCGTGAGGAAAAATGAGTAGTTACTGAATAAGTAACGACCAGTGACGGCATTACCAGAGTTAAAATAAATTAATGTAATAGAATTTGAAAAGTAAAGGAGGCTCTTAGTAATGCTGCACTACCCACAAAATTTGTGAAGAGGCCTTGTGCTTGACCACAAATAATTTCATACATACATAGCTATAATAAACCTGTAATGCCCAAGGAGTGAAAAAGACAAGATTTTTTTTTCTTCTAAAATGTTGGTTAGGTATATTAGGTTCAAAAATGTAAAAAAAATCTCTAGTACCCAATGTTACATAATGTATGTGTAACATGAATGTCATAAATATTTGGGGACCTTTTTAAGTGGGAAATGTAGAAGTTTCATAGAAAACTTTGTAAAAGCCCCTACACTACCTAATACCTATTCCTAATTAGGAATGTTAGGTACATAGGAAGTGAAAGGCTTTTTCCTCCCTATCCAATTCTCTCTAGTAAATATTTCTTTCACTGGCCGCTAAAAATATTATTATACAAAGTAAAATAAATTGAAGCTTTTATATGTTGCAAACACCACGGGAATATGTCTACAGTCTAGTTAGCTCAGTGGTTAAGGCGGCACTGTGTAAAGCTGGAGATGCTAGAGGTCCGCGGGTTCGAGCTGAGACATGTGATTTTTTTTCTAAAACAAAATACTCTTTACTTGTTTTAGTTTTACATAATTTACATTAAATTTAGTGAGTTTATGAGGTACTATTAACCTTTTTGTTGTGGGTTGTGTTGTACCTCATTTATAATATAAAATATAAAAAATTAACAGTTAAAAAAAATATATTTGTACATTTATTACTCAACACAATAAGCTTCGTTCTCAGTATTCTTTCACAGAAATTAATTGTAAAAATACATAGTTATCCTCCCATTTGGGATTTTTACCTCATAATAATACATCTTGGGCATACTGCTGGAATAATGGGACTTAAAAGTCCTTATTATTATATCTGACATAAATTAAGGAAATATGTTCAGGGTGTACCCACTATTTGAACCAGTTGAGGGGCCCATCTGGATAAAATGAATGGCACCACACAGCATCCTTGTAAAAATCTGTGACACAGTGCCAATTTATGAAACGGGATTAATTTTAGAATAACCCGGACTATCTCTCTAATCGTTATCTTACCTTCTTTTAAACATAATTAACTGAACACAGTGAGAACGAACTCACTAAGTGAGGTTATACGCCAGAGCAAAATTAGCACAATTCTTGTAGTTGTAGGAAAAAAAGTACAAGTGATGAAGGAACTCGGACTATAAATAAATATAGATTGGGGCACGGTAAAGACAAGCTTTGAAAAAAGAACCATCAAAATCGTTTGAGTTAAGTTGGAGAAAACCAAACTTTAAAAACGTCATTTTTTTCATCATTTTCTGATTCTTCTTTCACGTTGACCGCTCTACAGCCAAAACTACTTGACCGATTTTCACAAACGATGGCAAATTTTTTTCTCGTGAGTGGTAGGTGTGCTTTTTTATTGTTCTATTATCCTAAAAGGGACATTTGGCCGTTAATTGGGAAAAGGATCATTTTCAGAGCTCAGAAAAAAGTTGGTGTATAGATATTCAGTATTTAGTATATTATCACTCTCCCAGGTGAGTCAAAAGTCGCATATCTACTTTTTAGGTGAAAGAATAATTTGGAGAAGGATACTGTGCTTAGGTATGAATATCAAACTAAAATCTTTATCTTCACATTCAAACTGTTTCATTTATCAACACTTGTTCCTTTAAAGTCATTATTTTAATATGTTAAATAGTTTTATATTGAAACAACATGTATCATTCACCCCACACCTATACAGGGCCACTACAAAAAGTTATAAGATCCCCTAAAAAATATCACTTCGTGACATAAAAAGTCCCGCCAAGTCGTTCCCCAAAAATATTTCAGTTCCCAAATTCATCCCTCCCTCCCTTCCCAAAAAATATATTAGTTATTTGTGACCTCCCCCAAAAAAATTATTGAAATCAATTTATGGCCCCGCCTTTTATTCATTCACCTAAGTGCAACAGTATACTTATTAATAGCCTCCCCTCTCTCTTTCTTCTAATGTCCTCTTTCTTTTGTTCCTTATTGCATGTTGGAATGTTTCCTTTACAAACTCAGAACTTAAGTCTTATTTCCTTGCTCCTTTCACCGACTTGGGCTCTTGGCGGAGTACCACCAAGCAGGTCCGTTCTTAGCCAAAGGAACTGATGTCTTGGTTTTTTTCTAAGATTATATATAAATGTAGACATATGTAAACATGTGTTCCTTGGAAATGAGCCGGAATCGTGACTTGTTCTGATGGTCCAATTCTCGTTGGTGGCAGATATTTTTCGACTTAGATACAGATAATGCATCCTTGGGTCGCGGTCGGCTAGACTTCTCATTTCCTGTTCTCCATAAGAACCATTATGTTAAATTATCTCTTTTTAATTCTTTCAAAATAGCACTGTCTATTAGATTTAAAAAAAAAATATTCCCAGTTAGTGGTACTCCGCCAAGAGCCCAAGTCGGTGAAAGGAGCAAGGAAATAAGACTTAAGTTCTGAGTTTGTAAAGGAAACATTCCAACATGCAATAAGGAACAAAAGAAAGAGGACATTAGAAGAAAGAGAGAGGGGAGGCTATTAATAAGTATACTGTTGCACTTAGGTGAATGAATAAAAGGCGGGGCCATAAATTGATTTCAATAATTTTTTTGGGGGAGGTCACAAATAACTAATATATTTTTTGGGAAGGGAGGGAGGGATGAATTTGGGAACTGAAATATTTTTGGGGAACGACTTGGCGGGACTTTTTATGTCACGAAGTGATATTTTTTAGGGGATCTAGATGTATCCACAGTCCCTTGAGATATTTTCAATTTCTGTTGCCCGTGACGTGGCGAAAAGTTCAGATCGGTCTGAAATGTGAGATTTTTTTTTCATCGCGCGTGTACAGACGTAACTTTTTTTTTGTTCGAGTTTTTTTTCTGTTACTAATTATTTAGTTTAATTTAATTAATTATTTATAATAATTAGTTTTAATAATTAATTAATATAATAATAACAATTGTTTTATATAAAGAAATATATTTTTTTTAAGAAAATTAGTGTGTTTATCTACCAAATTTGTGATTGTTCACTATTGTTATAATAATTATTATAATGATTTTTAACTAACAAAATATAAACTTTTAACTAACATTAGTAAAATTTCTTTGTAATAATATCAGGTAGTTAGGTACCTTCCTACACTTTTTTTGCTAGATACTGAAATAATTAGTATTCTTTGTAATCTTTCTCCACCTACTATAATGGGTACCTACCTACCTACTTACCTCCTGGTATAATCTAAGTACATTTATTTTTTTATCGTTTCTGTTTTTAGCATTTAGAAGTACCTAAACAAATATAATTACATAATATTCTTGATTATAAGATATACTGCGAATTGCCCTACAAACTTAAGTCACTATGGCTTACGATGAACAAATTTTGGAAAAAAAAAAAAATTCAAATCAGGGGTTCGAACTGCAACCATTTGGAAAAAAAATTGCTAAAATTACTTTAAATATCTTTTAAATACATAAGTCAACTTAATGTATCTTAAAAATATTATATAACTCTTCAAGCAGAACGAAATACAAAGCAAATATAACCTGTGAGAATTTTTTTCATCGCGCGTGCATTGACGTTCGGATTTTTAGCGCGTGTACTCACAGGTTAATGATTTTTTATAAAGAAATTTGTGAAAACTACAGGGTAACTATAATCAACGATCATCATCATAGGGTGGCGTCATCATGAACGATGGTAACCAGACAGTGGAGGAATGACTCAGCACTTCTTTACAAGAAGGCTAATAATTGACGAGCCCCCCAGAACCAAGCCAATTCTGGTCTACGCCCTGTTTATAGGCCCCCAGCTGAATCAACGATAAAGTTTCATAATTATATCATTTTTTTTGTAGATAAATATTGTATAAAACACATATCAACGAGTGGGGCAGCGCAATCCACCTCACCAAGTCAAAAATTAACGAAAGCCTAGCAAAAGATTTTATACGTCAGAGCAGAACGTGCTGATTTTACGCGTTTGCAACTAAATAATTACAAAAGATGGATAGAAAGGGAATACATTTTAATTGAAGATAAACTGAATACATAAAAAATATCATCAAAATCGTTTAATAAAACTGAAAATAATCACTGGTGAAAATATAGAGGTGCACAAACTCGAACGACTAAATAATATGTTAAAAAATAAATGAATTATAATTATATTTTTATTATTATAAACATCTCTCTTATTAATAGTAAACTAAGTAATAAAAAGAAAAAAATAGAATATTGACTGAACTTCATCAAAATTGCTGAGAATACAAGATAAAATTGAATGCACGCCGTTAAAATGTGTTTATGCAATGTGCTATATTTATGTTAGTGAACGTTGTATTTTATGCTTTGTCAGGTAGTAGTTAGGGTTAGGTGGTACAAAATGCTTTGAACAATAATCTCGCCTGGTGGTTAACTTCCACCAAAGAGTGTTATTATTTTTCATAAAAAATTTTGGACGGAAATTTCTCGAAAATGCGTATTTGATTGGTATAGGTATACCATTTCACCCGGTACATGTAAATGTACACGTACAGAGTATGGTATAATGTACAGTTCTAAAATCCAAAAGTCCTAACGAAGGCCGAAGATAATATATTTGAAATGTTTGAAATTTTAAAGGTTTCTTTTCTTTCCAGGTTCAATCTCCGCAAGTGGCTTATTTTAGAGAAATTTAATTTTCATCTAATATTGAATAAAAAAAATATTAGAAAATAATTATGATAATGATGATCTTTTTTTTCTTCTTTTTTACAAATTTAATAGTTCTATGTTCCCATGAACTGGTGTACTTTTCGGGTGTGTACGTTTCTGTGATTTTTACAGCAAGTACCTATTATTTTTTTTCGGAAAATTCATTAATGAACTCCTTGTATATTTTTCTTCTTGTTTGTTTGAAAGTGAAATTGGTTTTAAACTAGTGCAAAAAGTGTTCCTATATTTATATCTAGGAAAAACTTCTGTTTATTTACTTTTATCAGTGGCAAAGTAATTCTGCAATTTTTACCGCAAGTACCTGTGTGATTTTTCAATTATCTTTTATTGTTTTTAATTAAAATATGTATGACATGTTTGTATGTACGTAGTACGATCAGGTATGTATGAATTATCTGTGATGAAGCACAAGGCCTCTTCAAAAATTTGAGGGCAGCACAGTATTTTTAAGAGCTTCCTTTTCTTTTCAAATTTCATTACATTATTTCTTTATACTCTCTCAATGCCGCCACTGGTCGTTACTCATATATGTAACTACTAATTTTTCATCACGAGTTATGAGTGGACACCGAACATCCGCTTCAGAGAAGAAAAAATCCTGCCCCGCTGTTGATCGAAACAAAATCACCATGCGTGCAATGCCGAGTGTGTTAACTCACTCTGTCACAGTGATTACTTTTTTAAATAAAAATATTGCAGAAGTGAAATGAATAACCTTCTTTAAAAATCCCTGATTTTTATTTTAGTTGGAAAAATTATTTTTTTTTTTATATGTATATTTAAAACTGATACATAGATAAGAATGCACATATTTTAACTGAAACTCTCGTAAAAATAAAGTAGGTAGTTCAAACAACCAAAACCTTATGGTAACTAAATAGGACAAAAATGATTTGATGCACGCCGTTAAAATGTGTCTATGCAATGCGCTATACACACATATTTTTTAATATTGGTTCAAGTTTTTGTTTATTTTATTACCAGAACTCTAACAAGTATTTACGCTACCCAGCAGGGCCAGTGACTGTACCTTTATGTATTTCCTATATATATAAAAAAAAAAATTGTTCCGGGTACATTTGCATTAAGAACTAACTATCGAATTATGATTGGATTTGAGTTGAGGCTAATGCCACCCGGTGCCCCTTTTCTATCGCTGAACAAGTGGATGGACTGTACAGGTACACTTTCGAGTATAATAATTATAGTCTCATACTGTATGTACGTATGGTATAATTATGTTACCTATACAACATATATGACCTCACATTTAAATGAAAAGTTTTTTTTATCTCAAACTACGTGACGGTAAGAATATGCTAATTGCCAGGACTCCCATTGAGGCTTATCTAGGATATAAAATATTCAAGCCTAATCTATATACAGGGGGTCTTCACCAAACAAAAGAAATCGTTAGACGCTAAATTTACGATCCATCCGACTTAGCAAAAGAAAACTTTGTTACCTCTGGGTTTAGAACTTCTCGCTCTCTCTTCCCTATCTCTTTCTCTCTTCTTCTATTTCTCTGTCCTCCTTCCTATTTCTCCTTTCTCCCTTTGTCTCTCATTAAACTTTCAAATTTTTCATCTTTTTTCAACCCACTCTCTCCCTGCCTCAAAAATAGTTTCGCTTCTATTTGTCCCTCCTTTATTCTATCTCTCTTTTTCTCCGTCTTGTACTCTCTTTCTCTCTCTTATTGTCACTCTCTATCTCTCCACTTCTCTTTATCTTTTCCTTCCCTAAATTTTCTCTTTATATCTGTCTCTCATAAATAGTATCTCTTTTATTTGCCCAGGAACACAGCAGTAGAAAGAAGTTCGGGATGTTATTTCTTCCTCTTCATTGTCTACTCTGGATGTGCAGGAGTTCAGTGCCGACTCTGCTGGCTGTTCATGTCTCAACACTGTTTTCCTCTGCTGGCTGTTCATGTCTCAATACTGTTTTCCTTTGCTGGCTGTTCATGTCTCAACACTGTATATTACCTTTGCTGACTGTTCATGTTTCAACACTGTATATTACCTTTGCTGGCTGCTCATGTCTCAACACTGTATATTACCTTTGCTGGCTATTCAGATATCAACACTGTATAAATATTTGACATGAAAACATGGGCCACACAATGTATCGAATTTATCGAATCACAAAGATCCCAGCCCAACCCAGACTGGTTCAGGCTTATAAGAATTGTTGGTTTGTAAGTTTCCAGCGAGTGGAAGGTATAACACCCGTCTTGAATTATCTCTATGGGAAAGAGAAGCTAGATAAACGGGACATCTTTTATGTTTTTATCTGCTTTTCTCTATATTTAATCTCAAGAAATTTAAGTCTCAATGGCTTAAGAGTTAAGATTGTTGTTGCTGTTGTTAACAGTTTAAGCTACATCAAACTTTCATAGTTCTTAGCTGGGTTTGAAGATGTAAGCTTCTTGTTTGTTAATAAGCTCCTTTACCCTACTCTTACGAGAGTAAAGTTATTGTTCAAACTCAATTTATTCCTAGCTCGTCCTGCCCAACATAATTTCACCAGAAAGCCGCTTGGATTTTTTCCACTATAAACAGGCCTAAGCGTTCGAAAATCCGACAATTTTATTTATTTATTTGAGCAATGTACGGGCATATTTACCCTGTGCTAACTAACTAATCATTTCCCTGACTAATCGTAATAAAAAACAATAATATAAAACTAAAATTACATATTTAGTTACATATAAACTGTTGGCATAATGGGACTACCTGTCTTGCGCTGACAGTCTAAATAAAGCACTACTTATACTTATACTTATTTGTTGGTACTTCTTGTTAAATTAGTTTTCCTAGTCAAATCAGCAGCATGAATATAGTCGTACATACACCACTGGCGTACGCGACCTTCAGAATCACGAGGAATTTATATATTCCTAGAAATTTACTTTTTGCATTTTTTTACGAGCAGACCTTTTTTTTCTAGTTTCTATTCAAATAAATTTTCCAACCTTATTCTTTATCTCTCTCTCTCTCTCTCTCCTTTTTCTCAATCTTTCTCTTTTTATCTTCTTCTCTCTCTCTTTCTCTCTCTCATTTTTCTATCTTTTTCTTTCTCTCGCTATCTTTCTTTGTGTCTTCTCTCTCATTCAATCTCTTTTTTATACGTTACCCTCTTTTTCTCTAAATATCTCATTTCTCTCTCTATCTCCTTTCTCTCTCTCTGTGTCTCTCTCTCTTACTCTCTCTTACTCTCTCTATATCTCTCCCTCTCTCTCTTCTCTCTCGTTCTCTCTCACCATCTCTCTCTGTAATATTGGAAAAGCTAGAGTATCAGGCATTAATTTGTTTTTTGTCCGCTGATATTTACGACAAGACGTGAGGAAAATGTGTTTAGTTGGTTCTTCTTGGAAAGGGTTCTATAATTTTCTTCCTGTGTGGGGAAAAAAAATGTTGCCGTCTGTGATATGAATCAGCATAGTATATGTTATTGTATTTTGAGTTTTAGGGGACACTCTCTTGACCTGGATCGATTACGTTTGTATTGGATCAAGGATTGTAGCAAAGAGGATGGTAGCAAAGAATATATTAAACTGAATTTTAATATAAAAAATTAACCGGAACAGCACAGATATATTTACATGTTTGTGGTATTTGATTGGTTGAAGATAAAGAAAATATAACAAGGTTATTTCAAGGACGAACATATGAGTGAAATTTCTATAACCAGCTGTATTGTGTTCGTCTACTCTTCACTCATCTCATTGGTGCTTTACTCATTTCAAAATTAAATTTAAAATGCAGATTCAAATATTGGCGCTCTCATTTAATAGGTATTCCATTTTTCAAAAGAACGCAGAATGAGAACCAATCAGGAGACAGAGCATTTCGTTCATCCAAAAATAGCCGAGTTCCCGACTCGGTTCAGATGTTTGTTTACATTTTGAGAGCAACAGTTGGTAAACAGTGCATTTTATTATGACTGTTTGCTCTGTTTTGTATAAAAATGTTAAAAATATTGACTGTATAATGGATGCTTTATTTAGTAGGACATCTCCCACTCCTTTTAAAAGGGGTACAAAGTGGTGAACACAAAACCTTTCTCTAGTCTCTCTCTATCATTACCATCAGCAGTTGTAGGAACTTTTTGAGTTGCACGCGTAATATGGCTTGTCGAGCACACTTCTGAAATTTTATTACCCTCGATAAACATGTTCAATTGTCCAATGCTAAATATTGATTGAGATAGAGTCAGTCTAAAAACAAAATGAGAAAGAGACAATGGATAAGCTATTTTTCCCTCTAAAAAAGCTATCAGTTGTATGAGGAAAGTCAGGGCTTTGAAAAACTCATAATTAAAAAAAAAATTGAAAGGTTTCATTAAATATTAAAAAAAAAAAATGGCGACTAACCTCGATGGCTTGTGGTGAGTTCTTGTTGGTGGAAACAGGCTGGCAGAGGAGACTGTAGTTACCGTTCCAATAGCACACCCTGAAAATCTGTGAAAAGAACAATTTAATATAATAATAAAAGATTTCTTAATGAAAAGTAAGTAGGCTAGGCTTTGAAGCATTTTGTACCACCTAACCCTCAGAATTCTTTTATTATGTAATCGTTTACTCAAAAAAAAAATCATGCTCTGGGTGGGATTCGATCCACGGATCCTGCCCTAGTTGCATCACAAGTCTAGCGCCTTAACCAAATCGACCACTAGTGTCTAGCTAGAGGACAATAAACAATTTTTGCTGTTCAACTACAGGTGGCTTGCTAAAAACAACGACCCTTGCTTGGTTAAAGTACAAATTACAAATACAAAGTTTATAAAAAGTTATGATAAGTGTTGTAATCACTTTCGTTAGGATAGGAATAAATTTTATTTCATTTCACATTTTTTTTATCATTAAAATCCCCTTGAAGTACAATACCTGTTGTACTTTTAGGGGGTCGTGATATCACAACTACTCAAACTCGCTTTACTAAATCTACGTTGAAACCGGGACTTGAACCGCCGACCTCCAGGTTACAAGTCCGCCACCTTATCGATCAAGCTACTGAGGTCGGTTTCAAATTACAAATTACAAAGTTTTATCACTTTCGCGATGTCACAACTACTCAAACTCGCTTTACTAAATCTACGCTGACACCAGGACTTGAACCACAGACCTTCAGGTTACAAGTCCGTCACCTTATCGATCAAGTTACTGAGGTCGGTTGCAAATTGCAAATATGTATGTATGATTTTATTTGTGGTGAAGCACAAGGCCTCTTCTCAATTTTTGTGGGTAGCGCAGCATTACTAAGTGCCTCCTGTACTTTTCGAATTTTATTCTATTACATTAATTTCTTTTTTCTTTGGTAATACCGCCACTGGTCGTTACTCATACAAGTAACTACTCATTTTTCCTCACGAGGTATGAGTGGACCCCGTAAGTACAAATTACAAATACATACAAAGAAAACTCACATTGTAAACACAGTACGCGGAGAAGCAGACCTGGAAGACATTGTAGACTTTGAGCACGTGGTCCAACTTGTAGGGTTCCCGGTGTTTCATGAACCGGGGCCCTAGGGAGCGGACGAAGTAGTGGTAGAAGAAGACCAGACAGAAGGCGGGCCAGACGGATCCCGACCAGAACCAATCCCTGCTCCTTGGATCTGGAATGGAGATTTTTTTTTTTAATACGTGTTGATTTGTTTGTTTTTTTTTTTTTTGCTCTCATGATATTAATCAATTCATGAAATCCAAAATATTTTAACTTCAGTTATTAAAAAGTTAAAGTTATCATATTTGTGTTAATCACTATCGTGATATCACAACTACTCAAACTCGCTTTACTAAATATACGCTGACACCGGGACTTGAACCACCGACCTCCAGGTTACAAGTCCGCTGCCTTATCGATCAAGCTACTGAGGTCGGTAACTTCAGTTATTAGTTATCATCACAATCGTGATGTCAGTATCGCTCAAACTTATACCTATCCATATTTATTATTGTGTAAATATCGATTCAATGAAGCTAACTGGTTTCAGTATAATTTGCACTGTAATTTGATTACAGCTGTTGTTTGTGAGGGATACCTTCTGGTGTTGACCCAGCACCTAAATGGGAAGTGCCTATTGTATCACTTCTCGTCCATCAGAGCGGAGGCATTCTAGGGAATAGGCAAATAACAACACAGACCAAAGCGTCTACTCTAGCTGATGTTCATGGTTGCGAAATGCAAAATCTGTAAAATTCTTAAAACACTTACCTGAGTGATCTGTGTTCACGAGATATCTGATCGTGTCCGCTACTCCGTTGATAACGTGCGACATGTTGCCAGATGAAGGGGTACAAATTTCAGTCAATTCAGCGAAGGGGCAGTAGATTGACCATACCTACTAGAGGAACAATCAAGATTGATTTTGAGTTTGATAGAATACGAAACACATTGTACTGAAATCACTTTCCAAGAAATTCTTTTAGTTATTTTGTATGAAGTATAGGAACTTGAATTTAAGTCGAAAATAACGGATTCACTAGAACTCAACACTTTTGCTAGTTTTCAAACCTGATTGAGCTTCCGAAGTCTGAAACCATATTGCTACTGGTACGGCTGTTACGATATAGTTGAGATTTATCCTTGGCCTTTTTTTAATCAAATTTGTAATTCATATATAAAAAATAAAATAAATTAAATTTGTTTTCTTCCAGTACGTATATAACTTTCTTTTTTGTTTATATTTATTAAATAGAAATTAATTTATTTTTTTCTCCCATTAGGAAATTACAAAGAAATGAGGTAAAGGTCCAAGAAAGTCTCCTCTGAATATTATGAGCCAGGCCGAGTATAGTAGAAAGGTCTGTAAGCCTTCACCTGACTTGAACTGCGAGGAAGTGATGATAGGGTCAGAAGGCCACACTCATCCGTCCGGTTTGAAATGCATTAGTAATTCAACGAATCGAACAAGGGTGTCGCGCATTGCTCAACTGGGTGTTAACTTCCACCATACTAAACATGAAAATTAACTTGAAATGTTCGATAATATTGAATTCAACAACCCGTTTACTCATACGTTGCGTCGTAAATTTATTGATGTGGCCAATACATTTAATCGCATCAATACCAAATTTATTATTGCCAAACTTCGATCCTATGTGATCGGGGAGTTTTACCTTCGTTGGATTGAGAATTCTCTTGAGGAAAGTACCCAACTTGTTAAATTTGGTGATTTCAAGGCCACATCTATTGAGGTGTCTTCTGGTGTGGGCCAGGGTGGACATTCCGGTCCGCTTCTCTTTGTCTTTTCTTCAAAGATCTTCAACAAGTGATCACAAATTCTTCTTTCCAGATGTTCCTCAAGAATATTGTTGACGGAGTTGCTGACTATGCTAAATTACAAAGTTTAGTGTCTTTCAGCTGTCATAGTAAACTTTAGAGAGGAAATACATTCTACGTAACCTCATGTAGTACAAACAATTCATTGTATGAAAAAGTAGTTGTCATATCACAATCGTGATATAATAACTACTAAATTTATGCTTAACTCGGAACTGGATCCATCGACTTCCAGATTACAACACCGCCGCCTTATTGATCAAGCAACTGAGGTCATTTATACATTGTATGCTCCTCTCAATAGAATGATGAGAGTTGTTGAGAATCACACTCTATAGTTGTTTTGTTCCTGACTAAACTGATCACATTCACGGGGGAAAATATAGTGCAGAGTATAAGTTTATTTAAATTTGATTAAATAAAATATTTGTAAAATAATAAAAACAAAAACGATTTCATTTTTGTTGAGGCTTTACTGAACTCCCGTTACTCAAGTTCCAATTGAGAGAGCACATAAAAAACATAGTGTTTTGTAGTAAACGGGAAAACTCGGAAAACTGTTGTGACCTGACCTTGATTCCAAGCCTCTCGAGGCGAGTGACCGTATGATTAAAAGCTTTGGCAGCGTGCGTGTACTCCGGGAATGCCGCGGGTTGCTAGAGCTTTTTCTGAAAATATTTTACTATCCTACCATTCAACCATTTCCGAGTTATGGTAATTTATTATGCACTATCAATGATGATCCGTTTGTAATTTTATGAACACAACGGCATGTCATACAAACATCTGAGTTCAAAATTCTTAAAATATTTCATTATTACAAGAAACATTTTTTTTTCTTGACATACACAGTGACCGTATGGTATATCATACATATCGATATAAACTATGAATTACCGCAGGTACGGTCTTACATATTGACATACACTGTGACCGTATTGCATCAATACATATTGACATACACCAGCCAACGGTGAAGCAATACGAGATAATAATATCATGCTAAGAAAAACAAATGTAAGAAATGCGAGCATACTCAAAACAGATCGTATGGGCACCGTAGCAAGATAAGAAACACAAAAGAAAAAACATAAGGTAGTAAGAATGGGCAAAAAATTGGCAAAATTATCAATTAATGTATAATAATAAGTAGAAAGACTCTGGGAAGACAACAGCATAACGAAAATAGACTAAAGCCCACCAGTCGAGGAAGACGAGAAAATTTTCGGATTTGAATTTGACAAGACGGTGTTTATAATTTTATGTTGTTACCGTGGCCAAGTCGTGTAGCATAGAATACTTGCACTTACGCTGACCTGGGTTTGAATTCAAGTGGAGTCGGAATTTTTGCCTCTGGACATTTTGGGTTCCACTCATACTTTGGAAAACTGAAAAGCTACTTTGGTGTTTTTTTTTTACTCCTTTAAGCTCTGTCCTGGAACTGTTTAACAAATTACTTCTCGAACTTTGATGTTAGCAACGACCAGACTACCAAGGGCGAACTATTGACAAACAAAATAAGGGGACATATTTGAATTCAATAATTCTTCTGGCTGGCTTCTTGGGTAGTTCGAAGTCCATTTTCTTCAGTGATCTGACAAGAACAAATTCAATGTACTAAACGTGTCAACTGTTTCAATATAATTATGTTGTCTTGTACTTTGTAACGGTTAAAAATGTAAAATATACAGAGGTAAAGATGTTGTACGGCCACGCTTATTTAAAATTTCGATAATCTTTGTGTGATTGAGAAGATCCTGAGATCAGGAAATATATTTCGCAATCTAACATTTCACTTAAATGAACCTTTACAATAGGTATCCGTGATACAACAGAGAATGCCTAAGGCATTAACTTCGCCCCAAATTACAAAACAATTGTAATTAAAAATTCATAATGTTCTTTATTTTTTGTAATTATTTCTATTTTTTTAATTTATTGTTATTCATTTGTTGTTGTTGATTGTTTTGTAAAAAAAAAGTGTAAATAAATAAATAGTGTCCACTTGGATTAAATCTAATTCTGTTTTATAATTCGGCCCTAGGGAGCCTCCACGAGTTGCTTTCAAACCCTCCGCCACTGGTTGGTCATATTTCATATTATCCGTGTCTCTGGCATGTAGTTTGTGATATTCATCTTCACTTGTGTTCTCTGCAGCATCTTGGAGTAGTCCTCGACACGTGGTCATAGTGCGGTCAGAAACATTGCTCTGAGTAGCTTGCGAATTGAGAATAATCTGTTTGACAAAAGAGAAAGGGAGCGATAGCACCCCCTGTTTTTTAGGCTCGCCGTCCTAGCTGTGTTCTTCTTTTCTTTTTCGGGTTGATTTGTGAAATCCGTGATACTACTTAAATCAGTACCAATTCTTTCTAATATTAATTCTCTTTTTGATGCACTGTTTCTATATTAATATCTTTTTTATCCTCATTGGTTTTGTAAATAAAGAAAATCAACAGAAAAGATTGATACCTCCTCTCTGTCAGTTGTGATCAACTGCGATTTCAAATAGCTGATAGTATAGCTAGATTTGTATTCAGCAAGTTTTTTTGTTGGAGCAACCGCAGTTGGTAACCCAACCGCTAACTTTTGTATCTCAATAATTATTACAAGAAAAAAGCTTTAGTCCGATATGGTACGGCAATAAAAGTTTGGATAATACAGGTGTACTGTTTCCATCTCAAAATTATCGGTCAATCTTGTTCATGGAAACATTGAAATCCATAACTGGAAGAATCATTTAACAACCAATCTGCTTTTCTTTTAAAAATCATAAGATTTTTAAAAACAAAATAATTTTACCAACAGATCTTTAATAACAACAATAATTCCTTTTTAATTCAAAAAATAATAGATACATTATTCGTAAAGCAAAAAATCTACTCTATAAAATCGTTTTTTCCACTTAAAGTTAAATATTGTCACTTATAAACCGAAGAATCATGAATCGTTTAAAAACTACACTCTAATATCAAAAGAAAAAGAAAAAAAAAAATCTGACTTTTTAACTGATCCAGAGAAAAGGAAATGGTTTGAAGTCGTGCAAGAAGAACAATTGAATCTCTTTATCGCATCCTTCATCTGGCTGGGATTCATTGTAAAGGATAAAACCGTCAAGTGGGTATACGTCAAATTCACAAGAGAGAAGATATTTTAGTGTCAAGAGAGAGGCGTATTTTTTGCTCTCAATATCGTATTCGATTAGTGTTCTAGTACCTAAACGCTCAGACAATAGTACATGGCAGTTCATTTCAGTGAAATCAGGTAAAAGAAGATACCTTGAGGTCGAATTCCTTTTTCGTATTTGGAAAGCTTCTCCAGAAAAAAGAATATATCTTGAGGCTTTCGGCAGGGGTCCGTGTACAACTGACCCGGACCATCATGACAGAAGTGTCCACAGGGATTCTGCCGTCCAAATTTCCGGGTCAAACCTCCCTATCCTCTGATTCCTATCCTCCGACAGCGGTTCTCAACTGGATGTTCATGAACATAGACGCACCACAAGAACAGATCAATGTGAGTGTCCAAGACTCCACCAAGTCTGGGAAAACATGGGTAGAAGTTTGGGAAACACTGTGAGCTGCTTGATTGGGCAGCACATTTATGCTCGGTTCTACAGATCTTGAAAAACACCTGAAAAACACGAAACCGAGGATTGGGAACGTTAGTTTCAAAAGGAATCGTCAAATTAGCGGTTGTACAGTAAAAGCTAGGGTTTTGCTCGCCAAACCGAGGTGTCGTATTTTTTGTAATATATGCCTAAATCGTATATTACAAAAAAATACCGTGAAAAAATCCAAGATCCGTGGAACCGAGCATTAAGTTTTGATGTATTTGCTTGAGCATAAACTTATCTGAGAATGGGGGTTGAAGTTTTTGTATTTACCCATAAATATTTGTTGTATTTTCTACATGCCGACCCAAAGTAGGTTTGGTAAAGGGCAAACTAAAAGAAGAAGATTTGTTGTATATTTTGATTTTTTCAGAACAAATTGAGGATATTTTTTAAACTAGATAAATTGATGATCGGATTTATTTGCAACCTGTTTCTACATATCAGATGAATTTGGAAAGACCCTTGTTTTCTCAGATCAAGTATGACATGGCTTTACGTGAGAAAAATGTTACTCTCTCTTGATTCAGAGATTCTAATTTTAACATGTATTGTGTTCCATTGAGTGATGGCTTAGGTTGGTTTCCCATTAACTGCGCAGGCGATAATAATAAGAATATCGCCTTATTTATACTACCCGATTAAGACTTTTAACTCCCATTATTCCAGCAGTATGTGGTAAAAATCAAAAATGGGAGGAAATAAGGAGGAAGGAATTTATTTAATTTCATTTTACAGTTTTTTAATTAAAATCCCCTTGAAGTACAATATCTGTTGTACTTTTAGGAGGATTACTCGTCTTGTCCCGGCTGTGGTTCGAACCTACAACCTCTAGAATCTCTGGATTCACAGAGTACCGCATTTATCACTGAGATACCGGAACAGAATAATACGTTTAATATCCTCCTAATGTGGATGTCTTATCCTCCTAATGTGGATGTCTTATCCTCCTAATGTGCTGAGAGGACGACCTCAATTAAATGCTTTGAAATATAACGTGTCTATGATCTTTATTTTCAGTCCAAAATACTATCCTCACTCTGGGGACCGTTTCCGCACACCCAGCAGTACAGTCCAAGCAGCACTGCCAAGTGGAGCTCGTCCACTTCCAATGGATGTGTGGGTAAGTGATTAAGATTTATTTTTCCAAGTGAGTTTTTGGAACCCGGCCCCAATTTACCGGTATTTTCGAGGGTCCCCATTAGACGAACTTTTTTATTATTTATCGTAGGTGGAGGTTGTGACATATCAAATCCAATGATTTTAAGTTGTTGATTACGAATTTGACATTTATTTTGAGCTAACTGTTACCTTTGAATCACTAATGGCTTTTAGTCCTGTTCCCATTCAAAATAGGATAAGGAAAGTCGTGTGATGTTTACACGAGATTTTTTAATATCTTTAACATCATAGTCATCGTGGCAGATTGAGTAGCGCGCTAGGTTGGGACGCACGGTGACCTGGGTTCGATCCCCAGCGGAGCAGGATTTTTTCTGCTCGGTTCTTGGATGTTTGGGGTCCACTCATACCTCGTGAGGAAAAATGAGTAGCTGCTATAATGTGAGCAGCGATTTACTTTATTTTAAATAATTGGAATATACATGATACATCACCTAAGCTAACAAGTAACTTCTGCTGTGACGGTTCTCTTCTTCAGGTTAATCTGAATAGGTATAACACAAAATTAAATTCAAAGAAGAAAAAGAAGAAGAAGAAGAAATAAAAAGCTAATATAAACCCCAAGATAATTCTAAAATTTGCTATCATTTTAACACTGTGACACTCATCGCGGTAAAAATAACATCTTTCAGTATGAAAGGTAGCAACATTTTGAAAAGGAAATTGTTCTTCTCTTCTCCTTTCCAGAGGACATTGTGGATTCCCTGTGTGACCTTCACCTGGACCACAGGAGCTACAGGCAACCTCCCTCCGCCTACCTGTGTCACCTCTGCTTTGTGGCCGGTCACTTCATCACAGACTGTCCTCTGGTAAGTGTTGGGGCAGAACCCATTATAAAAACCGTACCTGAAATCAGTCACCTGCCTAATGACTATTATCATTATAAACTGGTTGGAGTCCCACAAGGGAAGCCCCAATTCTTACACCGACCTCCTTTATTTATTTATTAAATTGACGGATACATCCATTTTACATGTTCCCTAATAAAATAAACTTACCTAACAATAATAAAAGCTATCCTAAAATTCTAACAATACTGAAAAATAAAAACAGCCTAACAATAATGAAAAATTAAAAACAACCTAGCAATAATAAAGGCAAAAATTATCAGAACAATGGTAAAGCTAAGAAATTTTTTTCATATTAGATTCAGGGGCAATTCATCACAGATTGTTGGCAGTAATTGAATGTGTGTCTTGGAAAACGATATGGGTATGTCACAAATTTTGAAAATCGGTTTTACTTGAAAATAATGATATGAGAGGGCTTACCTTAAAAAAAAAAAAAAAAAAAAAAAAAAAAAATAGGAAATATAATTATTTAGAAGACCCTATCTTGAAAACATTTTTCCGAAAAAATTGAAGCTAAGTATTCTACATTTCAGATCATTATTTTCAAAGAAAAATAACACAGATCATTTTTCGAGACACCCATTCAATAACAAACATTACTGAGTGATACATAGTTATAATTGTCTTTATATTTTTATAGTATCTGATCATGAGATACTATAAACTACGGCACTTAAGACTCCCTCAAGATCCTAGCGTCCCCCAGTCTTTAATGAAAATGACCCATTGACCCCGAGTTAATTGATTTGCTCGATTTACAACACAACTTCATGATAACAATTAGCCAACCTATCAAAACTAACTGATCTAAATGAAGTGTGATCATTAGTGTTTTGTAAATATTGCTCTGTTTGAGTTTCAGCATTAAAGGCGAAATTCATAGACGTTTTTACCTCTTTGGCGCTAAGTCTCGGATTGCGTACTGTCTAAGATAAGGAAAACCGATGCTAAGCAATGACTTAAGCTATTAATTTTTTCTCTTAGGGCGAAATTAATAGACAAATTCTACGTCACAAGTCATTGCTAAGCGTCGGTTTTCCCTATCTTAAACAGTACGCAATCTGTGACTTACCGCCACAGAGGTATTACAAAAACGTCTATTCATTCCGCCCTTAATTTCGACCTAAGTTTCTTAAGTACATATTATAATTGTATACGACCATCACTCGCCGTAGCGAAAATCTTTATTTGTTAGACATAATACAACTCTTCCAAATCTTCGGAAATGGGGCAAGCACCAATAACGCTTGCCGCATTTCCCCTCTGAATTTCAATTGAGATTCTTTGAATAAAATAAGTTGCTGCAGCACTTGATCCAGTTTTTTTCTATTAATCTTCTGCCAATTTCTTCCACTAAATCTCTCGCCTCTTCACACATCGAACCCATCGTCTCCACCGCAAAACCAACAAACTTATAATCTTCACACAGTTCTTGATACTTTCTCCTTTTGTTTTTACAAGCCATTTCTGCTGCTGCTCCTTGCTCTTGTACTGTCCTGCTTAGGTTGGAAGGTGCTAATGTATCTGTGCACGTGACATCCCACAGAATGTGTTTCCCATTAGACCAGGGTACTATTGATATTCCATCAGGTCTAATATTAGTGTTGGCGGTGAGACCTGTAGGTTCTAACTGGCATGGGACATCGGCAGATACAAGAGCTCGTTTGAGCACATTGTTGATAGAACTGTGTCTAGTGAATCTGCCTGAACTTTTAGCGCAACTGAGTGGGTGGATTCCTTTACTGTCGACAGAATCTGTGCCACAAATACAGGGATGAGGCCTACAAATGGTACATCCTAGCCTCAAACCCACACAAATGCGGAAGGTTCTGTTTTCAATTAAGGTTCCAATTTGCTTGGCAGGAACAACTTGCAACCAGGCACCAGATTCTTTGCACTGGAGTGCTTTAAATCTTGCAATATCTTCATTTTCTGTAAATATCATCTCATTCTGGAGAATATGGTTTACAATGATATCATCCCATTCTTTTTGTGAGGTTATGTTGGTCGCAATCCTATCGTACTTGGAGTCCCAAAGTGTCATAGCATCATTTAAATGAGGTATATGAAAATTATCCTCCGCTTTGTTCAGAATAAGAGATACCAAAGGTTTTACACCATTGCCAGAAGATATGAAAGCAGGAAGGCTAATATCAAAAATCTTTCTCATACCTAATCCTCCAACTCGTACAGGCAAAGTGGATTGCGTCCATTGAATGGGTGTTAACTGAGAGTTGAAAATTTTCTCCATTGTTATTTTCATGATAGAGTCGATTCTCTCCAAGCATTCAGGATACATCCACATTGGTGTTGTTCGAGTTGAATAAGTCATCTTGGTATGGTGGTACATGTTTTTAGAAGAAAATATGCAACATGAGTACTCAAACTTTTTATTCTTTCAAGCATGAACTCAGTTTTCACGAATCTTTCATTGAAATGAGACTCATATCCTTGTTCACAAATGGGACTACCCAAAATGGAAAGTTCTGTATTTTCAACAACCTTAACTCCAGGAAGTATACGTTGAAAAGATGTGACCATCTCTTCATCTTTCATACCGGAACAGAAGTAAAGTTCACATTTACTGAAATTCAATTCCAATCCAATTTTTTTAGATTCTCTTCTTAAAAGAGCTAAATCCTCCAGAACAATGTTGGGATCACCTCCTATAATTCCATCATCCAAGTACCATACATTGAGGTTGGATTTCAATTTTTTCACTATAGGATGCAATGCAAGACTAAACAGCAAAGGCCCGCCGGATCACCTTGCTGGGCCCCCACCTCAGATTTGATGACATTTTCTCCATATAACAAGTTAGAGTAGCTCTGGTAACATTGCTGCAAAAATGGTAGCATGCATGGTATTCTGAACTTTACTTCTTCAAGAATAACGTCTCTTTCAGCAGTATTGAAGGCATTTTTAAAATCAACTTTAAAAAGGATAAAATCTGAGGTCTGATTTGCGTTAACAAAAGATCTGACGGCATGTACAATACTTTCGCCTCCTTGTCTTGTAGCAAACCCCAGCTGTTGAGGCTGAAAATAGGTGCTGATTTCATCTCGCACATAGCTGCATCCAATTTTAGCTGTCAAGCGACGAAATATACAGCCGACAGCTATTGGGCGAATACCCCATCTTTTTTTTGAAGAGCACATAGATTGGCACCGTATAAGAAAGGACAGAAACTTTCAATAATTTGACCACGAAACATGAGATTGCATAGGTTTGTTATAGACTGTAATAGCAGAACACCGCCTTGACCGGCTGATTTGGAGATCAAATCTTTGAGAATCTGCGGGGATATCCCATCCATACCTGCTGCAGAACCTTTGGGAAAAGAAGAAATTCCTTTCCTGACGTTTTCCAAGGTTGCTACAATGTGATTTAGATCAGAGGAAGATCTGGAAAGATAGGGTTCGAGACGGACATGGATGCTTGTTCTTAAGTTCATTCAGTGTAGCAAGGTTTACAGAGCAAGAATGTCGTCAGATTTTAGAAGCCTGATAGCCCCACGGACGTCGAACTCTGACAATTTAGCTTCGATTCGTTTTGAGAGTGACAAGGGTTCTTAGCGTGAGAGATTTCGACATCAACATTTTTGACAATTTGACTGGATAAATTTCTTTAACAATAGAAGTCAGAGATTTCGATTTTTCTTTAGTTGGTACACGCAGGCCATTGAAAGAAAACAGAAAAAGATTTTGCCACGACTCTTGATTGTTGTTTCTAACACAGTTGTCAATTAAACCTGAGAGTTTGGTAGCTGCAAAGTTTCGCGCAGCTTTCGGTACATGTTTTAAAACTCTTACCTTACGCTTCAAGGTAGAAATAATTTGCATAAAATCAATGTCAGGGTTAGTTGCATTATCTTCTTGTTCAATATGATCGGCAATAGATTGGCTGAATGTTGTTTGGTGAGAATTATTTTTATGTGATAAGCCGATGTGAATTTTTACACCACGTCCAGATTTGCACTTTTTATTGCAATAAGGACAGATATTAAGAGGAATGTCCTGAGAGCTGACCAAGTGTTGAACATTGTTTGATGACAGTTCAGGAGCCGAGAAATTTGATGTTGATGACGAAGAATCAGCCACAGATGATGGAGCAGCCGCAGACAACAAAGAGGCAGCCGCATAAGATACTGGTGCATCTAGTTGATTTACCGTTTCATGAATATCATCTTGTTCAAGGGTGGTCTGTACCTCAGAAGGAGAGGATATTCTAAATTGGGGTCTCCAGAATTGCTCATCTCGGTTGGATGGTCTCGCCCGGAGATTGTATGCATCACCATTGGACGGACCCGAATTTGGGACATTTTAATTTTTGATTCACATTTTGATTTCAACCAGAAGAAGGGGGTACGATAATTTCAGGGTAAGAAAGTAATGCCAGTATTAATGTGAAAGAAACTAGGGCATGTGAAAAAGTAACGTGAAAAAAGTGGTGATGTATTATTTTAGAAAATTTGGGAAAAATTTAGAGAATTTTCAGGAGCAGAGTTGGGAGATGTTGCTGCGTTGGTTACGTTCTTATTACTTATTGTATACGTATTATTACAATGCTCGTGCTCAAGACATTCCGGATGGCAACTAAATAGTTGGCGTTCTACCACACCACCTAAGCGTTTTCGTCGCTTTTACATGTTAGGTGTCAGGTTTGATTGTTACTCTCTATTAGCGAAAATATTTGAGCCAGCGTCGATGGCGCGTTGAAGGCATCGGTTCTCGTAAGATCACCGAAGTTAAGCAACTTCCATTGAATTGAAGACTTCGTGATGCTGGCGTTCCGGCCCAACTGAGGCTGGGTGAGGTCAATGTGGGTAGCAGGCTTGTAATTTTCCTGCGAATGAAAGGCAAAATACCAAGATATAGGCTAGAATAGCCGTCTTCAGTTAAAAAGAACATGACGAACTTGGTGCTCAATCAATAAATAATTAGTATAAATACTACTACTACTACTAATGTTGAATTATTATTATTATTTTTTTTTTTATTATTATATTTAAAGCATTTCGATATACACTCTTGTATATATGCTATAGGTATGATTAAAATGGTACATGATGTAAATTAATGAATGAAAAATTTAAAATTTATAAAAAGAAAAATACATTAATAAAACCAGGTGGTAGATAAAAGTAAGTGATACTTTTCAGGACTAGCGGATTAAAAATAATAATAATAATAATAGACCCAAGGTTAAAGACCATGTCAGAATATCACACTTATTATTTATTGATGATATGAAATTATACGCAGAAAGCAAAAGAAATATCAAAAAGTTACTTGACATAACAGATATGTTTAACAACACAGTAGGCATGCAATTCAATATTGAAAAATGCGCCACAATCAACATAAATCATGGAAAAGTGACAAATGATTCAATACAGTTATCCCAAGAAACGCACACAAATATACTAGTATGAATGCAAACGAACAGTATAAATACCTTGGAATCCATGAAAATCAAAAACTCAATCATACCCAACTGAAATCTCAATTCACTGAAGACTACAAAAAAAGGATAACAAAGCTCCTCAATTCAAAACTGAACGGAAAAAATATGATCCGTGCTATCAACAGTTATGCTATACCAACTTTGATTTATTCATTTGGCATTGTTAAGTGGAGCGAAACTGACCTTGAAAACTTGGATATCCTAACAAGAACCTTGTTAACTAAATTTAGAATGTTACACCCCAACTCGTGCGTTGAAAGATTATACCTGTCACGAGAAGAAGGAGGCAGAGGATTGATTAATATTAAAATGATGTGCATGAAAATCGAAATAAATATGGAGAAACACTTAAAAAGTAGTCAGGATAATATCATGAAGAAGATCATAGAAATTGACTGTAAATACACCCACTCAATCTAAAAAGTGAAACAATAGCAAAAAATGTGATGGATAAGGAAACACTCAATGAGCAGTGGAGATCGAAAGCCCTACATGGAAGATATCCAAAATTTCTAGATAATCAACAGATCGATAAGAAAATGTCAACTGAGTATAACCGTACTGGATATCTTTATGCAGAAACAGAAGGCTTCATCTCAGCCATTCAAGATAAAGTCATCCGAACCCGCAATTATGAAAAGAATATCTTGAAAATAGATGTAATCGATAAATGCCGCAAATGTCACAAAAATAATGAGACCATAGAACACATATTGGGAGGATGCTCTGCACTAGCCGATACTGTTCATTTAAGTAGGCACAACCAAGTCGCCAAGATAGTCCATCAAGAACTGGCAAAAAAGCACGAACTCATTAGTGATCCTCCCCCAACCTACAAGTACACACCAGAACCCGTGCTAGAATCAAGAACTCACTTACTCTACTGGGACCAAACAATTCTAACAGATAGAACCGTAGCCCACAACAGACCTGATTTGATCTACATCAATAAACAAGAAAAAACAGCACTAATGATAGATATAGCTGTCCCTTTGACCCACAACATCTCAAAAACAGAAACAGAAAAAATCAGTAAATACGAAGACCTTAAAGAGGATAATGAAGAAGACATGGAAATTAAAATCAATCAAATAATACCAATAGTAAAGTCAAGTGAAGGTGTGGACGTCATATAATTTCTTGAAAAACATTGAAATGGTTGGCATCCGGAAATCAGTGAAATGGAATATTCAGAAAAGTGTCATCTTGCAATCCTGCCATCTAGTCCGAAAATTTTTAAGTTCTCAGTAGATTACTTCCGAGAAATTTCTAATATTAGAAATCGGAAGTATTGTGTTCGTTTTTGTAAAAAAAATATTTTTTTTGCTCCGATTTCAATTTTTTTCATATTTCTGGACGTTTCATAACCTCCTGAGCAAATTTGGTTTTGTGTCCGTCTGTCGGTCTGTCGTTCTGTCGGTCTGTCGGTCTGTTAAAACGATTCCTTGTAACGCGCAAATCTCGGAAACTACTCGACCGATTTTGATGAAATTTTGCACACATCTAGGAGACATTTTGTAGATGGTCCCATTTTAAATTCGTTGAATTCGTACTAACGGTTCTGGGTGAAAGAGACCATGCGCCTGACCACTAACTTTTTACTTAAATGCTTATATCTCGTGAACGGTACACCCGATTTTGATGAAATTTTGTATGTATATGCATAATATTGTTTTACATAGGCTTTTTATATTTACTTTTTAATTAATTATAATTTGACTCTTATATTTAAGAAAATCCGAAATTTTGGACAAAAAAGTCAAAAAATAAGGAACACGACTTGCCGATACAGAATTTTTTTGGAATTTAGAATGTATAAAAAACGGTTTTTCTACCATTTAAAACAAATTTGAAGAAAATCGTTGAGCCGTTTGTGAGATACAAGTAATTTACCATAAAATCTCAAAATTCACACGTGTACACAATGTGAAACAATCACGAGGAAGTATTGTGTCCATAATTGGCAGTGTTTTTTTTTTTTTCTTTTCTTTTCCCCCCAGTAAATTTTAATACTTAGGTATTGTCCAAGTTTATGTGAGAAAGTATGAATTTACTCCTCACATAAACTAAGAAAAACTGTAAATGAAAATACAAGTATCTCCTTCATAATAATAAAAAAGAATAAAATATTGTTATAAAAACTTTGCTCGCTCTTTCCTTTTTGCAGGCTAGACCAAAGGGTGAGGGTTTGACCCCATATCAGGGCAAGAAAAGGTGCTTCGGCGAGTACAAATGCTCTAAGTGCAAGAGAAAGTGGATGTCTGGTAACAGTTGGGCCAATATGGGACAAGAATGCATCAAGTGCAACATCAATGTTTACCCTCACAAGCAAGTAAGTGTCTCAAATGTAAGATATTGGTTTACATTTTTACGGTTTACATATTGCTTTACGCCACTTTTTCATTGTAAGATATTGGTTTACATTTTTTTATTTCTGTGAGAAAAGAACTGTTACCAATCTCACGTTGGCGAAAGGATTGTATGGATGATGCCTCAGAATCTTAGATACCTCAGAATCTTGTTTTATGTCCTGATATTTATTAAACCTTTCTACTCTCCAAATATCTCTTTCAACTGTCACACAACGCACACTGATGGGTTAATTTAAACGCAATAACCAATCAGATTGCGTTTTGTGACTGTTGAAACGAAGATCTGGAGAGTGGAAAGTGTTTAAATGGGCTAAAGGTCTTGGTTTTAAAAGAGTATGAAACCATTCCTTGTAATTTGACTGGTACTTCTACTGTAACAATCCTAGGATTGGTTTGCATCAGCTTCACAAAGTTTCGTTTGAATTATTTTGAGTTTCCATTATTTTCTGTCCTCTGCCAGCCTTTCTAAACTTTCATATAATTTGCATTCAGTGTCACCTTTTATTTATTTCTTTTCTTGGCCTTGTAGATGGATTTTTTTCCTTCAATCATTCCTTCTATTATACAACCCATCGTGTCTCAAGATGGGACCTATCCATTATATTCTTTTTATCAAAATATTCTTCATCCGTGTCTCCTTTGATCAATTCTTTGGAGTTTTTGTTTATGTCTCGTATGGATGTTTATGTTTGAACAAAATTTCACATCGTATACATAAGGAAATGATTCTCTGGAGTACGTCTTCATACTCTTCAATATGTTATCTTCTCAGAACACTTAATTTTCATTGTTCTTCTGAAGTACCACATCTCAAATGCTTTAAGATGTTTTCTGTCTTTCTCACTACCATTCCCATTTTCGACCTACTAATATATGAAATCATTCCTTGTAATGGGGACATATTGGGACATACCCACTATAAAACCAAGAAAAAGTAACAAAATTACTCAAACAAGTAACTACTCTTTTTTCCTACCGACCTCAGTATCTTGATTGATAAGGTGGCGGACTTTTAACCTGGAGATCGGTGGTTCCAAGTCCCGGATTCAGAGCAGATTTAGTAAAGCGAGTTCGAGTAGTTGTGATATCACGAAATTAATTAACACTTATATGATAACTCAACTTAACTTACTCATTTTCCTCACAAGGTGTGTTATTATGTATGGACCCGAAAATCCAAGTATAGAGCAGATAAATTCTGCTGGTGTAAAACATAAACGTCAATGGTGCGTTGAATGAACGGTTCTCGTAAAAACCGAAGTTAAGTAACAAAATGCCAGGTGAAAACTTCGTGATGCTGGCATTCCGACCCTGCCTAAGTTATGTGAGGTCAATGTAAGCAGTAGGTTTTTGAGTTTCCTACGAATGTAGGGTAACACCCCCGTCGTGATATGACCATGCAGTTGAAAGCGAAGTTAAACAAAAAAAAAAAAAAAAACCCGCCCACTCAACTATGGTGACTACGATTTAATTTTGCCAGAAACTCCATTAAAGCTTTCGATTCTCCATGAAAGCTGCTAGATTTGTCCCGGAGTTGCAAAGACAACCTTATCTTTTCCATTACAAACACACATTCACAGAAATATCTCTGAAGCTGACACGTTCATGTTTGTTTAAAGCTAACGAAAACACTGTCATAAGAAGAGAAAGCTTCTCAAGGGATGAAAAATATAGAATACATTGAGGTCGAAACTTGGAGAGCTGAAAGTGTAAGAGTTGACATTTTAGTTTGGAAACATCGCAACAAGAAATTAAGAAGGACATTGCAAACTTTATAGGTAACTTTATGGCATGTATGAAAGCTCGTTAGAAAGTTTTGTCTGGGGAGAGAGAGAAAGATAAATAAGGAAATATAGAGAGAGAGAGAAAGAAAAGAAAGAAAGTAAGAAACAAAGAGATAGATAAAGAAGAAGTAAGAGAAAAAAGAGTCTATCTCTTTCTCTTTAGAGAGAGAAAGAGAAAAAAAACACAGAGAGAGAGAGAAACAAAGTGACTGATAGAAAGAGGGAGAGAGAGTAAGATAGTGTGTGAGAGCGATCGTGATACAGAATCGAATGAATGAAAGAAAAGGATAAGGAGGCATCGAAAGTGAAGAACTAGAGCTAAAGTTATGTGCCATAGAAAGTTTGCATAAAATGCAGAAAGGAAATTGCTGTAGGAGAGGACACCGAATGAATTTCCTAGACCAGTGGTTCTCAAAGTGGTATACATCACCTCATGGGTGGCGCTGGGGGTCAACGTGTTTATTTTTGGCAATCTGGGGACGATAAAATTATTTTTGACAGAAAAAGAGCAACTGTATTGGTTTGATAAGTTCATAATGGGACTAATAATAATAACACTCTTTTGCGAGATTAATGCTCAAAGCTTTTTTCTACCACGTAACCCTCAGAGTCTTAATATTATATGTGGTAAACAAACTCAAATTAATGAGGAAAAATTCATGCACTGGGTGGGATTCGAACCAACGGATTCCTACGCTATCTGGATTATCAGACTAGCGCGTTAACCACTTGACTACCAGTGCACGTTGGAATAATGACTTGTGCTGGAATAATGAGACTAATGGAGCGGCAGTATAAATCTCTATATATAAATCTCTATATATAAATGAGAAATATGGAGGGCTTTGTATCTTTGTATCTTTGTATCTTTGTGTGTCCGAATTGTTTAGGCGAAACGGTAAGAGATAGCGAAAAATTGATGAGAGATGACCCCAAGTAAAATTGCCGGAAAACACCAGGAAAATTATCAAAAGTCCGAAATTCCAAACCATCCTTGAGTTATGACCTTCCTCAAGTATTTCCTTGAGGAAGAGTCCGATTTTAAGACAGTCTTTTGCCCTGGAACTTGAAATCTATCGCGAGGACCTATATTTTTTATTATTTAATAACACATTAGACAAAATTAGCTTTTCATTTTAATTCAATTTAGACTACATTCTGACGTACCGTTCTGGAGATATAAGCCAGAATGTTCGAAATTTCGACTTTTTTTCAGACTTTTCACGTTTTTTTTAGCAGATTCCAGCGCGGAACTTAAAATTTGTCGCGAGGACCTATATTTTTTATTATTTAATAACACATTAGACAAAACTAGCTTTCATTTAATTCATATTAGGCCACATTCTGACGTACCGTTCTCGAGATAGAAGCCAGAATGTTCGAAATTTCGACCATTTTTTTCAGACTTTTCACGTTTTTTTTTTTACAGATTCCAGCACGGAACTTAAAAAGTTATCGCGAGAACCTATATTTTTATTGTAAAAAACTGTCTGAGAACATCACATGATTTTATTTGAGCCCTTTGTTGCCATATTCTGACAAACCATTCTCGAAATATGGGCCAGTTTGCCAGTGTGTGTGTGGGTGTGTGTGGTGATGTGTGTGTGTGTGTGGTGATGTGTGTGTGTGTGGTTGGTTTTGTGTGTGGTGTGTTGTGTTGTGGTGTGGTTGTGTGTGTGTGTGGTTGTGTGTGTGTGTGGGTGTGTGTGGTGGGTGGGTGTGTGTGGGTGGGTTGTGTTGGGTGAGTGGGTGTGTGTGTGTGTGTGTGTGTGTGGATGGGTGTGTGTGTGTGTGTGGATGGGTGTGTGTTGTGTGTGTGGATGTGTGTGGGTGTGTTGTTTGTGTGTGGGTGTGTTTGGGTGGGTGGGTGTGTGTGTGGATGTGTGTATGTGGATGGGTGTGTGAGGTGTGTGTATGTGTGTGGGTGTGTTTGTGTTGAGTGGGT
>JAMCCL010000184.1:0-59655 GCA_024516035.1 Bactericera cockerelli
AAAACCTATTTCACCGCGAAATCTGCAAATTGAAAAATCATCTCCGTTGCTATAGTACTTAGACACATTGTATTGCACATGTAGGATGTAGTTTGACCTACAGATTACAAAAATGTAAAATAAATTTTCTAGCACTTGTCGTTTTCCGTGAGACCGAAAAAAACCCTATTTCACCGCGAATCTGCAAAATTTAAAAAAACATCTCCGTTGCTTTTAGTACTTAGACCATGTATTGCACATGTATGGATGTAGTTTGACCTACAGATTAAAAAAATGTAAAATAAATTTTTAGCTTGGTCGTTTTTTCCGTGAGACCCCGAAAAACCATATTTCACCGCGAAATCTCAAAAATTGAAAAATCATCTCCGTTGGTATAGTACTTGACACATTGTATTGCACTGTATGGAAGTAGTTTGACCTACAGATTACAAAAATGTAAAATAAAATTTTTCCCAGCCTTTGGTCGTTTTTCCGTGAGACCCGAAAAAAACCATATTTCACCGCAAATCTGCAAAATTGAAAAATCATCTCCGTTGCTATAGTACTTAGACACTGTATTGACATGTATGGATGTATTTGACCTACAGATTACAAAAATGTAAAATAAATTTTCTAGCACTTTTTCGTTTTTTCCTGAGACCCGGAAAAACCATATTTCACCGCGAAATCTGCAAAAATTGAAAAATAATCTCCGTTGCTATAAATACTTAGAACATGTATTGCACATGTATGGATGTAGTTTGAAACCACCCATTACAAAAATGTAAAATAAATTTCTGCTTGTTTTTTTGTGAGACCGAAAAAAAACCATATTTCACCGCGAAATCGCAAAATTGAAAAATCATCTCCGTTGCTATAATACTTAGACAATGTATTGCACATGTATGGATGTAGTTTGACCTACAGATTACAAAAATGTAAATAATTTCCCGCCTTGTCGTTTTTCCGTGACCGAAAAAAATTCCGCGAAACCTCAATTGAAAAACATCCTTGTATAGTACTTAGACACATGTATGACTGTAGGAGTGTTGACCACGTTCAAAATTAAATAAATTTTCCTGCACTTGTCTTTTTCGTGAGACCAAAACCATATTCACCGCGAAATCTGCAAAATGAAAATCTCCCGTTGAAGTACTTGACATGTATTGCCATGTATGGAGATTGACTCAGATTACAAAATTAAAATAATTTTCCAGCACTGTCTTTTTCCGGGACCCGAAAACCTTTTTTCACCCGAAATCTGAAAATGAAAATCATCTCCGTTGCATAGTATTAACATTAATCACAGAGGAGTATTTGACCTACATTACAAAAAGTAAATAAATTTCTAGCTTGTCGTTTCCGGAGACCGAAAAAATTTCACCGCGAAACCAAAATTGAAAAATCATCTCCGTGCTATAGTACTTAGACACATGTATTGCACATGTATGGATGTAGTTTTACCTACAGATTACAAAAATGTAAAATAAATTTTCCCCAGCACTTGTCGTTTTTCCGTGAGACCCGAAAAAACATATTTCACCGCGAAATCTGCAAAATGAAAAATCATCTCCGTTGCTATAGTAAATTAGGACACATGTATTGCACATGTATGGATGTAGTTTGACCTACAGATTACAAAAATGTAAAATAAATTTTCCTAGCCTTTGTCGTTTTTCCGTGAGGGCCCGAAAAAAAACCATATTTCACCGCGAAATCTGCAAATTGAAAATCATCTCCGTTGTATAGTACTTTGACACATGTATTGACATGTATGGAGTGTAGTTTGACCTACAGAAATTTCAAAATGTAAAATAAATTTTTTAGCTCGTCGTTTTTCCGTGAGACCCGAAAAACCATATTTCACCGCGAAATCTGCAAAATTGAAAAATCATCTCCGTTGCTATAGTACTTAGACACTGTATTGCACATGTATGGATGTAGTTTGACCTACAGATTAAAAAATGTAAAATAAATTTTCCTAGACTTGTCGTTTTTCGTTTGAGACCCGAAAAACCATATTTCACCCCGAAATCTGCAAAATTGAAAAATCATCTCCGTTGCTATAGTACTTAGACATGTATTGCACATGTATGGATGTAGTTTGACCTACAGATTACAAAAAAAGTAAAATAAATTTTTTAGCCCTTGGCGTTTTTCCGTGAGACCGAAAAACCATATTTTTACCGGAAAACTGCAAAAATTTAAAATCATCTCCCTGCCTAGTACTTGCCATGTATTGCCCTTATGGTGTTTTGACCTACAGATTCAAAAATGTAAATAAATTTTCCAGCACTTTTCTTTTTTTTGTGAGACCGAAAAAAAATATTTCACCGCGAAATCTCAAAATTGAAAAAACATCTCCTTGCTATGTACTTAGACCCTTTTTTTGCACCTGTATGGATTTTAGTTTGATACAATTAAAAAAATGTAAAATAAATTTTTAGATTGTCGTTTTTCCGTGGCCCGAAAAACCCTATTTTTACCGCAAATCTCAAAATTTAAAATCATCTCCGTTGATGTATTGACATGTATGGAAAATATGGGTTTGTTTTACAAGTTAAAAATTTAAAAAAAATTTTCCTAGACCTTTTTCCGGAACCCGAAAAACCCAAATTTTACCCCGGTTGCAAAATTTAAAAAAATTTTGCAAGTATTTAAAAAGTATTTTTTTTTTTTTTTTTTTTTTTTTTTTTTTTTTTTTTTTTTTTTTTTTTTTTTTTTTTTTTTTTTTTTTTTTTTTTTTTTTTTTTTTTTTTTTTTTTTTTTTTTTTTTTTTTTTTTTTTTTTTTTTTTTTTTTTTTTTTTTTTTTTTTTTTTTTTTTTTTTTTTTTTTTTTTTTTTTTTTTTTTTTTTTTTTTTTTTTTTTTTTTTTTTTTTTTTTTTTTTTTTTTTTTTTTTTTTTTTTTTTTTTTTTTTTTTTTTTTTTTTTTTTTTTTTTTTTTTTTTTTTTTTTTTTTTTTTTTTTTTTTTTTTTTTTTTTTTTTTTTTTTTTTTTTTTTTTTTTTTTTTTTTTTTTTTTTTTTTTTTTTTTTTTTTTTTTTTTTTTTTTTTTTTTTTTTTTTTTTTTTTTTTTTTTTTTTTTTTTTTTTTTTTTTTTTTTTTTTTTTTTTTTTTTTTTTTTTTTTTTTTTTTTTTTTTTTTTTTTTTTTTTTTTTTTTTTTTTTTTTTTTTTTTTTTTTTTTTTTTTTTTTTTTTTTTTTTTTTTTTTTTTTTTTTTTTTTTTTTTTTTTTTTTTTTTTTTTTTTTTTTTTTTTTTTTTTTTTTTTTTTTTTTTTTTTTTTTTTTTTTTTTTTTTTTTTTTTTTTTTTTTTTTTTTTTTTTTTTTTTTTTTTTTTTTTTTTTTTTTTTTTTTTTTTTTTTTTTTTTTTTTTTTTTTTTTTTTTTTTTTTTTTTTTTTTTTTTTTTTTTTTTTTTTTTTTTTTTTTTTTTTTTTTTTTTTTTTTTTTTTTTTTTTTTTTTTTTTTTTTTTTTTTTTTTTTTTTTTTTTTTTTTTTTTTTTTTTTTTTTTTTTTTTTTTTTTTTTTTTTTTTTTTTTTTTTTTTTTTTTTTTTTTTTTTTTTTTTTTTTTTTTTTTTTTTTTTTTTTTTTTTTTTTTTTTTTTTTTTTTTTTTTTTTTTTTTTTTTTTTTTTTTTTTTTTTTTTTTTTTTTTTTTTTTTTTTTTTTTTTTTTTTTTTTTTTTTTTTTTTTTTTTTTTTTTTTTTTTTTTTTTTTTTTTTTTTTTTTTTTTTTTTTTTTTTTTTTTTTTTTTTTTTTTTTTTTTTTTTTTTTTTTTTTTTTTTTTTTTTTTTTTTTTTTTTTTTTTTTTTTTTTTTTTTTTTTTTTTTTTTTTTTTTTTTTTTTTTTTTTTTTTTTTTTTTTTTTTTTTTTTTTTTTTTTTTTTTTTTTTTTTTTTTTTTTTTTTTTTTTTTTTTTTTTTTTTTTTTTTTTTTTTTTTTTTTTTTTTTTTTTTTTTTTTTTTTTTTTTTTTTTTTTTTTTTTTTTTTTTTTTTTTTTTTTTTTTTTTTTTTTTTTTTTTTTTTTTTTTTTTTTTTTTTTTTTTTTTTTTTTTTTTTTTTTTTTTTTTTTTTTTTTTTTTTTTTTTTTTTTTTTTTTTTTTTTTTTTTTTTTTTTTTTTTTTTTTTTTTTTTTTTTTTTTTTTTTTTTTTTTTTTTTTTTTTTTTTTTTTTTTTTTTTTTTTTTTTTTTTTTTTTTTTTTTTTTTTTTTTTTTTTTTTTTTTTTTTTTTTTTTTGACCTACAGATTACAAAAAAGTAAAAAAAAATTTTCCCGTTTGTCGTTTTTCCCAAAACCCGAAAAAAAAATATTTCACCGCGAAATCTGCAAAATTGAAAATCATTTCCCCCTTGCTTAGTACTTAGACACATGTATTGCACATGTATGGTGTATTTTACCTAAGATTACAAAATTAAAAAAAATTTTCCTAGATTGTGTTTTTCCGTGAGACCCAAAAAAAACATATTTCACCGCGAAATCCCCAAAATTTTAAAAATCATCTCCGTTGCTATAGTACTTAGCACATGTATTGAAAAATGTATGGATGTAGTTTTACTACAGATTCAAAAATGTAAAATAAATTTTTCCGCCTTGTCGTTTTTTCCTGAGACCCCAAAAAAACATATTTCACCCCGAAATCTGCAAAAAAATTAAAAAACATTCTTTCTATAGTACTTAGCATGTATTGCACATGTATGGAGAGTTTGACCCACGATTACAAAAAAGTAAAATAATTTTTTTAGCCTTGTCGTTTTTTGTGGGCCGAAAAAAACCCAATTTCACCCCGAAATCTGCAAAATTGAAAAAATATCTCCGTTGCTATAGTACTTAGACACATGTATTGCACATGTATGGTGTTTTGACCTACAGATTAAAAAATGTAAAAAAAATTTTTTAGCTTGGGCGTTTTTCCGTGAGACCGAAAAAAAAACCCTATTTCACCGCGAATTTTCAAAAATTTAAAAAAAATCTCCGTTCCCATAGTATTGATTTGTATTGCACATTATGGATGTAGTTTGACCTACAGATTACAAAAATTTTAAAATAAAAATTTTTCCCAGCACTTGTCTTTTTCCGGGCCCGAAAACCATATTTCACCGCGAATCTGCAAAATTTTAAAATCATCCCCTTTTTTTAATACTTAGACACATGATTGACATGTATGGGGTGTTTTGACCTACGATTACAAAAATGTAAAATAAATTTTCCCAGCACTTGTCTTTTTCCTTTAGCAGAAAAAAAACCCTATTTCACCGCGAAAAATTCAAAATTGAAAAATCATCTCCGTTGTATAGTACTTGACACTGTTTGACATGTTGGGTGTAGTTTGGGCCTACAATTAAAAATGTAAAATAAATTTTTTCCCAGCCTTTGTCGTTTTTTCCCCTGGACCCGAAAAACCCCAATTTTCACCGCGAAACTGCAAAATTGAAAAAAACATTTCCCGTTGCTATAGTATTAGACCAATTTTTGCATGTAGGATGTATTTGACCCCCGATTTCAAAAATTAAAATAAATTTTCCTAGCATTGTCGTTTTTCCGTGAGACCCGAAAAAACCAATTTCACCGCGAATCTCAAAATTAAAAAAACTCTCCGTTGCTATAGTATTAGACCCAAAGTATTGCCCTGTATGGAGTAGTTTGGGCCTAAGTTCAAAATGTAAAATAAATTTTTACACTTGGCGTTTTTCCCTGAGACCGAAAAAAAATTTCACCCCGAAAACTGCAAAAAATTTAAAAAATATCTCCGTTGCTATAGTACTTAGGGGTTTTTATTTCACATGTATGGATGTGTTTGACCTACAGTTACAAAAATGTAAAATAATTTTCCTAGCCTTTTTCGTTTTTCCTGGCCGAAAAAACCCCTATTTCACCGCGAAATTGCAAATTGAAAAATATTTCCTTGCTTTTGTACTTGAAATGTATTGCACATGTATGGAGTTTTGACCTACGTTACAAAAATGTAAAATAAATTTTCCCCACCTTGTCGTTTTTCCCGGGGACCCGAAAAAAAACCCTATTTCACCCCGGAAATCTCAAAATTGAAAAATCTCTCCGTTGTATAGTACTTAGACCAAAGTAATTGACATTTATGGATGTAGTTTGACCTACAGATTAAAAAAATGTAAATAAAATTTTCTGCTTGGGTTTTTCCGTAGACCCCCAAAAACCCTTTTTTCCCCCCCTCTGGGGAAAAAATTTAAATTCTCCGTTCTTTTAAAAAAAAACCTTTGATTGTTTGCCCCCGCCCAAAAAAAAATAAAATTTTTTCCCGCCCTTTCGTTTTTTCCTAACCGAAAAACCATATTTCACCCCGAATCTGCCAAAAAGAAAAAAAATCCCCTTTCAAGCTTGCCCGTATTGAAAATTGTTTTTTTGCTCAATCCCCCGAAAAAATTTTTCCTCCTTTCTTTTTTCCCAGCTCGAAAAACCAATTTTTCCCCCGAAACGCAAAAAAGAAAAAATCTCTCCTCCCTTTGTCTTAACCCCGATTGCCCCCCTTTGGGGTGTTTTTGTTAGACCTGTAAAAAAAATTTTTTCCTGCCTTGTCGTTTTTCCTGGGCCCCGAAAAAAACCTTTTCCCGGAAATCCCCCAAATGAAATCTTCCGGCATTACTTGCCCCTTAAACCCCGTTGGATTTTTTACCAAAAAATTCAAAAGAAAAAAAATTTTCCTAGGACTTGTCGTTTTTGGAGGACCGGGGAAAAAACAATTTTTACCGGAAATCTGAAAATTGAAAAAAAATCTCCGTTGCTATAGTACTTTTTGGACCCATGTATTTCAAGTAGGATGTGTTTGACCTACAGATTACAAAAAAGTAAAATAATTTTTTTAGCCCTTGTCGTTTTTTTTGGGACCCCAAAAAAATATTTCACCGCGAAATCTGCAAAAATTGAAAAAATCATCTCCGTTGATATACTTAGAAATTTTTATTGCCCTGTTGGATGTAGTTTGACCCACAGATTACAAAAAATTTAAAAAAATTTTTTCCCAGCTTTTTCGTTTTTTCCCTGGGACCGAAAAAAAAAAATTTTACGGAAATCTGCAAAATTGAAAAATACTCCGTTGTATAGTACTTGAATGTTTGCACATGTATGGATGTATTTGACCCACAGTTACAAAAAATGTAAAATAATTTTTTCCCAGCCTTGTGTTTTTCCGTGGACCCCAAAAAAAACCCTTTTCACCGCGAAATCCCAAAATTTTAAAAATCATTCCCTTGCTATAGTACTTTTGACAAATTTTTGAATGTAGGTGTTTTTTTGACCCACAGATTCAAAAATGTAAAAAAATTTTCCCAGCATTGTCGTTTTTCCTGAGCTGGAAAAAAAAAATATTTCACCGCGAAAAACTGCAAAAATTTAAAAATCTCTCCTTTTATAGTCTTAGACACATGTATTGCACATGTTGGATGTGTTTGACCTACAGATTACAAAAAAATTTAAAATAATTTTTCCCAGCACGTCTTTTTCCCCTGGGGCCGAAAAAACCATATTTTACCGCGAAAACTGCAAAATTTAAAAAAATTCCCTTGCATAGTACTTAGACCAAATTTTTTGCACTGTAGGATGTGTTTGACCTAAGATTACAAAAAAGTAAAATAAATTTTCCTGCCTTGTCGTTTTCCCTGAGACCCGAAAAACCATATTTCACCCCAAATCTCAAAATTGAAAAATCATTCCCTTTTATGTTTAGACAATGTATTGACATGTATGGTAGTTTTACCCAAGATTCAAAAAAGTAAAAAAATTTTTAACGTCGTTTTTTTCCCTGAGACCCCAAAAAAAAAAATTTTTACCCCGAAAATCTGCAAAATTGAAAAACATTCCGTTGTATAGTACTTAGCATGTTTCCATGTAAGGTGTAGTTTTACCTACGATTACAAAAATGTTTTAAAAAAAATTTTCCTGACTTGTCGTTTTTCCGTGAGACCCGAAAAAAAATTTTCACCGCGAAATTGCAAATTTTAAAATTTTCCTTGCTATAGTACTTAGAACATGTATTGACAGTTTGGGTGTAGTTTGACCTACAGATTAAAAAATGTAAAATAAATTTTTTTAGCTTGTCGTTTTTCCAGGACCCGAAAAAACCATATTTCACCCCGAAATCTGCAAAATTGAAAAAAATCCCGTTGCTATAGATTTGGGCCGTATTTCACATGTATGGTGTAGTTTGACCCCAGATTAAAAAATGTAAAAAAATTTTTACCTTTTCGTTTTTCCGGAGCCCCAAAAAACCATATTTCACCGCGAAATCTGCAAAAAATTTAAAAATATCTCCTTTTGTATGTACTTAGACCATGTATTTCACTGTATGGATGTTGTTTGACTACAGATTAAAAAATGTAAAATAAATTTTCCTAGCCTTTTTCGTTTTTCCCTGAGACCCGAAAAACCCTATTCACCCCAAATCTTTCAAAATTGAAAAATCATCTCCCTTGCTTGTTTTTAGACAATGTATTGCACATGTTGGAGTATTTGACCTACAGATTACAAAAAAATTTAAAATAATTTTCCCAGCTTGGGCGTTTTTCCCTGAGACCCGAAAAAAACCATATTTACCCGAAATTGCAAAAATTTAAAAAATCATCTCCGTTTGCTATGTACTTAGACAATTAAAATTGCCATGTATGGATGTATTTGACCTCGATTACAAAAAAGTAAAAAAATTTCCTAGGGTTTGGGGTTTTTCCGTGAGACCGAAAAAAAACCATATTTCACCCCGAAAATCTCAAATTGAAAATTATCCCGTTGCTTGTATTAGACACTGTATTGACTGTTGGATGTATTTTTTCTACAGATTCAAAAATGTAAAATAAATTTTTTTAGGGACTTGTGTTTTTCCCTGAGACCCGAAAAAAAATTTTCACCCCGAAATCCCCAAAATTGAAAAAATCATCTCCCTTTTCTATGTATTTTACAAAGTATTGAAAATGTATATTTTTTGACCTACAGATTCCAAAAATGTAAAAAAAATTTTCCTAGCACTTGTCTTTTTCTTGAACCGAAAAAATATTTACCGCGAAATCTCAAAATTGAAAATCAATCTTCCTAGCTATAGTATTCACATGTATTGCCATGTATGGATGTAGTTTGACTAAGATTAAAATAAAAAAATTTTCACACGTGTTTTCCGTGACTCGAAAACATATTTCCACAGAAATTAAAATTGAAAAAATTTCTGCCTTGTCTTTTTGTATAGAAACCATATTCACGGAAATTTCCAAATTAAAAATTTGTTTTACTTAGACTTTATTCACAGGAAAATTTTGACCTCAATTCAAAAATTGAAAATATTTTCCTAGATTGCTTTTCCGTGAGACAGAAATACCTTTTCACGCAATCTAAATTAAAAAAATTTCTAGTTCTTGACTTTTGACATGTATATATGATTTACCAGAATTCAAAAAATTAAAAAAATTTCCTAGCACTTGTTTTCTGAGACCAAAACCATATTTCAACGATTCTGCAAAATTAAAAATATCTCATAATTTCTAGCACTTAGTATTCCTGAGGATTATCGTTATATGTAAAAAAATTTCACAAATTTTTCCTGAAAATTCGTTTTTACCAAACTCAAAATATATATTCCATTATGTGTATTGACATTAAAACATTTGATAATTTGACTACATTATTAAAGGAATTAAGCACGTTTTCACCGTAAATCCAAAAAAAATATTTCCCTTCTATAACTTGAAATAATACCATGATGGTTTAGACCAATTCAAAATGAAATATTTTTGCCCAGGTTTTAAATGATGAGATAATATTTCACTTTAAATAAAAAAATATATTCATCCGTTCTAATGAAAAATTTTTTCCCTTTTAAAGTATTGACACAATTCACAATGTATAGTATTTCCTACAATTGAAAATGTATGATTTTACCTACTTACGAATTCCTAGAAAAATATCCATTTTCATGTATTTCCAATTAAAAATTCCGTTTGACCTTAAAATTCAAAATTCACATGTTTATGTACTTTCACCTTTTTACAGAAAAATTTTCACCTCGATTCCAATGTGAAAAAAATTCCACTTTTCATTCCAAAACGAAAAAAAATCATTGTTTGATAATTAAAAAATGTAAATCACTGTTTAGTAGTTTGACCTTTTACGAATTAAAAATTTTAGCAACTTCGAAATTAAAAGTAAACATTTTCCCCTTTTTAAAAAAATCCATTTCCGTTGATTACTTAATATTGCAAAAAGTAATTATTTGACCTAGCATTTTCCATGTGAAATACAATTTCACGAATTTAAATTGAAATTTACTCTTGTTTTTACCGGAACTACTATTAACAATCCTATTTATAAATTACAAATTGTAAGTATTTAGCTTGACTTTTTCAAATGAAAAAAAAAAATTTTTCCAGCTGTTTCCAAAATAAAAACTATTTCACCGTTATCCTAACTTGAAAAATATTCATGGATGTACTTAGCACAGATTACATTATGTAATAGTTTACCTACAATTAATTGTAGATTTAAACTTTATTTCCGAGAACAAAAAATATCTTCACGTTGATTAAATTGAAAATATTCCATTATGATTAGTATATTGCAAATAATGTGAAAAATTAGACTCAGTATTCATGAACTGAAAAATATTTACCAAATTCAAAAATTAAAAATTTCGTTGTTTCTAGATAAACAATTAGGATTGCAAATTAAAATAAATTTCTAGACTTGAATTTGGAGAAATATTTACCAATCAAAATAAAAAATTTCCTTGTTATCTGAACTGAAACATTGCGATCTCAATAAAAATGTTATTCTAGACTTGTGTCGTGGATGAAACCAATTCAGAAAATTCACATTGATTCTCCGGCTAATATTACAAATTGCAATTGAATTACTCGTTCATGTAAATAATTTTTGCATTTTTTTGACCAACAATTTAATTAATAATCTCTGTTCTAGACAGAAATATCCGAATTATTGAACAATTCCAAATTAAAATTTTTTTTGGTTTTACGAACCAATTAAATTTCAATGCTCCGTGAACAACTATTAGCAATTAATTGAAAGTTAAGTATAAATTTTCACATGTGTTGTTGAATCGAAAAATGTAAATTCTAATTGATTTCCGTGCTAAACTACACAGTTTGCATTGGAATTTCTCGTCAAAGTACTAAATTTCACATGTTGTTTTTCTAGATAAAAATATTTCCGCATTGTTTGAACACATATTTACCGATCAATGAAATATTTGCTAAGATTAAACATGTAAAATTATGTGTTTCTAGACAAAAAAATTTTCACGCTTTTTCATGAAAAACCTTTCAGAACTGAATTGAAATTGTTTTTACTCAAATGTATTTAATGTGTTTTACAAAAAATTTCGCACTCTCAACGAAACATTTCAGATCCATTGCAATATTTTGCTAAGTTACAAAATTAAATGTTGTACTTGTCGTTTTTCCGTGAGACCCGAAAAACCATATTCCACCGCGAAATCTGCAAAATTGAAAATCATCTCCGTTGCTATAGTACTTAGACACATGTATTGCACATGTATGATGTAGTTTGACCTAAGATTACAAAATTAAAATAAATTTTCCTAGCACTTGTCGTTTTTCCGTGAGACCCAAAAAACCATATTTCACCGCGAAATCTGCAAAATTGAAAAATCATCTCCTTGCTATAGTACTTAGACACATTATTGCACATGTAGATGTAGTTTGACCTACAGATTACAAAAAGTAAAATAATTTTCCTACACTTGTCGTTTTCCGTGAGACCGAAAAACCATATTTAACCGCGAAATCTGCAAAATTGAAAATCATCTCCGTTGCATATACTTAACACATGTATTGCACATGTATGGATGTAGTTTGACCTACAGATTACAAAAATGTAAAATAAAATTTTCCTAGCCTTGTCGTTTTTTTCCGTGAGACCCGAAAAACCATATTTCACCGCGAAATCTGCAAAATTGAAAAATCATCTCCGTTGCTATAGTACTTAGACACATGTATTGCACATGTATGGATGTAGTTTGACCTACAGATTACAAAAATGTAAAATAAATTTTCCTAGCCTTGTCGTTTTTCCGTGAGACCCGAAAAACCATATTTCACCGCGAAATCTGCAAAATTGAAAAATCATCTCCGTTGCTATAGTACTTAGACACATGTATTGCACATGTATGGATGTAGTTTGACCTACAGATTACAAAAATGTAAAATAAATTTTCCTAGCACTTGTCGTTTTTTTCCGTGAGACCCGAAAAACCATATTTCACCGCGAAATCTGCAAAATTGAAAAATCATCTCCGTTGCTATAGTACTTAGACACATGTATTGCACATGTATGGATGTAGTTTTGACCTACAGATTACAAAAATGTAAAATAAATTTTCCTAGCACTTGTCGTTTTTCCGTGAGACCCGAAAAACCATATTTCACCGCGAAATCTGCAAAATTGAAAAATCATCTCCGTTGCTATAGTACTTAGACACATGTATTGCACATGTATGGATGTAGTTTGACCTACAGATTACAAAAATGTAAAATAAATTTTCCTAGCACTTGTCGTTTTTCCGTGAGACCCGAAAAACCATATTTCACCGCGAAATCTGCAAAATTGAAAAATCATCTCCGTTGCTATAGTACTTAGACACATGTATTGCACATGTATGGATGTAGTTTGACCTACAGATTACAAAAATGTAAAATAAATTTTCCTAGCACTTGTCGTTTTTCCGTGAGACCCGAAAAACCATATTTCACCGCGAAATCTGCAAAATTGAAAAATCATCTCCGTTGCTATAGTACTTAGACACATGTATTGCACATGTATGGATGTAGTTTGACCTACAGATTACAAAAATGTAAAATAAATTTTCCTAGCACTTGTCGTTTTTTCCGTGAGACCCGAAAAACCATATTTCACCGCGAAATCTGCAAAATTGAAAAATCATCTCCGTTGCTATAGTACTTAGACACATGTATTGCACATGTATGGATGTAGTTTGACCTACAGATTCACAAAAATGTAAAATAAATTTTCCTAGCACTTGTCGTTTTTTCCGTGAGACCCGAAAAACCATATTTCACCGCGAAATCTGCAAAATTGAAAAATCATCTCCGTTGCTATAGTACTTAGACACATGTATTGCACATGTATGGATGTACTTTGACCTACAGATTACAAAAATGTAAAATAAATTTTCCTAGCACTTGTCGTTTTTCCGTGAGACCCGAAAACCATATTTCACCGCGAAATCTGCAAAATTGAAAAATCATCTCCGTTGCTATATACTTAGACACATGTATTGCACATGTATGGATGTAGTTGCACCTACAATTACAAAAATGTAAAATAAATTTTCCTACTTGTCTTTTTCCGTGAGACCCGAAAAACCATATTTCACCGCGAAATCTGCAAAATTGAAAAATCATCTCCGTTGCTATAGTACTTAGACACATGTATTGCACATGTATGGATGTAGTTTGACCTACAGATTACAAAAATGTAAAATAAATTTTCCTAGCACTTGTCGTTTTTCCGTGAGACCCGAAAAACCATATTTCACACCGCGAAATCTGCAAAATTGAAAAATCATCTCCGTTGCTTATAGTACTTAGACACATGTATTGCACATGTATGGATGTAGTTTGACCTACAGATTACAAAAATTAAAATAAATTTTCCTAGCACTTGTCTATTTTTCCGTGAGACCCGAAAAACCATATTTTCACCGCGAAATCTGCAAAATTGAAAAATCATCTCCGTTGCTATAGTACTTAGACACATGTATTGCACATGTATGGATGTATTTGACCTACAGATTACAAAAATTAAAATAAATTTTCCTAGCACTTTGTCGTTTTTTTCCGTGAGACCCGAAAAACCAATATTTTCACCGCGAAATCTGCAAAATTGAAAAATCATCTCCGTTGCTATAGTACTTAGACACATGTATTGCACATGTATGGATGTAGTTTGACCTACAGATTACAAAAATGTAAAATAAAATTTTCACTAGCTTGTCGTTATTTCCGTGAGACCAAAAAACCATATTTTCACCGCGAATTCTGCAAAATTGAAAAATCATCTCCGTTGCTATAGTACTTAGACACATTGTATTGCACATGTATGGATGTAGTTTTTACCTACAGATTACAAAAATGTAAAATAAATTTTCCTACACTTGTCGTTTTTTCCGTGAGACCCGAAAAACCATATTTCACCCGCGAAATCTGCAAAATAGAAAAAATCATCTCCGTTGCTATAGTACTTAGACACATGTATTGCACATGTATGGATGTAGTATTTGACCTACAGATTACAAAAATGAAAATAAATTTTCCTAGCACTTTTCTTTTTTTTACCGTGAGACCCGAAAAAACCATATTTCACCGCGAAATCTGCAAAATTGAAAAAATCATCTCCGTTGCTATAGTACTTAGACACATGTATTGCACATGAATGGATGTAGTTTGACCTACAGATTACAAAAATGTAAAATAAATTTTCCTACACTTTGTTTTTTCCGTGAGACCCGAAAAACCTATTTCACAACACGCGAAATCTGCAAAATTGAAAAATCATCTCCGTTGCTATAGTACTTAGACACATGTATTGCACATGTATGGATGTAGTTTGACCTACAAATACAAAAATGTAAAATAAATTTCCCTACCTGTGCGTTATATTTTCCGTGATACTCGAAAAAACCATATTTCAACCGCGAATCTGCAAAATTGAAAAATCACCTCCGTTGCTATAGTATTAGACTAATTATTGCACATGTATGGATGTAGTTTGACCTACAGATTACAAAAATGTAAAATAAATTTTCCTAGCACTTGATCTGTTTTTTCCGTGAGAACCGAAAAACCATATTTCACCGCGAAATTCTGCAAAATGAAAAAATATCTCCGTTGCTATAGTACTTAGACACATGTATTGCACATGTAGATTGAATTTGACCTACAGATTACAAAAATGTAAAATAAATTTTCCTAGCACTTGTCATTTTTTCCGTGAGACCCGAAAAAACCATATTTCCACCGCGAAATCTGCAAAATTGAAAAATCATCTCCGTTGCTATAGTACTTAGACACATGTATTGCACATGTAATGGATTAGTTTGACCTACAGATTACAAAATGTAAAATAAATTTTCCTAGCCTAGTCGTTTTTTCCGGAACCCGAAAAACCATATATCTTCACCGCGAAATCTGCAAATTGAAAAATCATCTCCGTATGCTATAGTACTTAAGACACATGTAATGCAACATGTATGGATGTAGTTTGACCTACAGATTACAAAAATGTAAATAAATTTCCTACACTTGTCGATTTTTTCCGTGAGACCCGAAAAACCATATTTTATCACCGCGAAATCTGCAAAATTGAAAAATCATCTCCGTTGCTTATAGTACTTAGACACTGTAATGCACATGTATGGAAGTAGTTTGACCTACAATTACAAAAATGTAAAATAAATTTCCTAGCATTGTTTGTTTTTTTCCGTGAGACCGAAAAAACATATTTCACCGCGAAATCTGCAAAATTGAAAAAATATCTCCCGTTGCAATGAATTAGAACACATGTATTGCACAGTATGGATGTATTTGACCTACAGATTACAAAAATGAAAATAAATTTTCCTAACATCATTTTCTACTTTCTTTTTCCGTGAGACCCGAAAAACCATAATTTCACCGCGAAATCTGCAAAATTAAAAATCATCTCCGTTGCTATAGTACTTAGACACATGTATTGCACAGTTATGGATGTAGTTTGACCTACAGATTACAAAAATGTAAAATAAATTTTTCCTATCACTTGGACCGTTAATTTTCCGTGAACCCTGAAAAAACCATATTTCCACCGCGAAATCTGCAAAATTGAAAAACATCTCCGTTGCATATAGTACTTAGACACATGTATTTGCACATGTATGATGTATTTGACCTACAGATTACAAAATAAAATAAATTTTCCTAGCACTTGTCGTTTTTTTCCGTGAGACCCGAAAAACCATATTTCATCACCGCGAAATCTGCAAAATTGAAAAATCATCTCCGTTGCTATAAGTACTTAGACACATGTATTGCACATGTATGGATGTAGTTTGACCTACAGATTACAAAAATGTAAAATAAATTTTCCTAGCACTTGTCGTTTTTCCGTGAGACCCGAAAAACCATATTTTCACCGCGAAATCTGCAAAATTGAAAAATCATCTCCGTTGCTATAGTACTTAGACACATGTATTGCACATGTATGGATGTAGTTTGACCTACAGATTACAAAAATGTAAAATAAATTTTCCTAGCACTTGTCGTTTTTTCCGTGAGACCCGAAAAACCATATTCACCGCGAAATCTGCAAATTGAAAAATCATCTCCGTGCTATAGTACTTAGACACATGTATTGCACATGTATGGATGTAGTTTGACCTACAGATTACAAAATGTAAAATAAATTTTCCTAGCACTTGTCGTTTTTTCCGTAGACCCGAAAAACCATATTTCACCGCGAAATCTGCAAAATTGAAAAATCATCTCCGTTGCTATAGTACTTAGACACATGTATTGCACATGTATGGATGTAGTTTGACCTACAGATTACAAAAATTAAAATAATTTTCCTAGCACTTGTCGTTTTTCCGTGAGACCCGAAAAACCATATTTCACCGCGAAATCTGCAAAATTGAAAAATCATCTCCGTTGCTATAGTACTTAACACATGTATTGCACATGTATGGATTAGTTTGACCTACAGATTACAAAAATGTAAAATAAATTTTCCTAGCACTTGTCGTTTTTCCGTGAGACCCGAAAAACCATATTTCACCGCGAAATCTGCAAAATTGAAAAATCATCTCCGTTGCTATAGTACTTAGACACATGTATTGCACATGTATGGATGTAGTTTGACCTACAGATTACAAAAATGTAAAATAAATTTTCCTAGCACTTGTCGTTTTTTCCGTGAGACCCGAAAAACCATATTTCACCGCGAAATCTGCAAAATTGAAAAATCATCTCCGTTGCTATAGTACTTAGACACATGTATTGCACATGTATGGATGTAGTTTGACCTACAGATTACAAAAATGTAAAATAAATTTTCCTAGCACTTGTCGTTTTTCCGTGAGACCCGAAAAACCATATTTCACCGCGAAATCTGCAAAATTGAAAAATCATCTCCGTTGCTATAGTACTTAGACACATGTATTGCACATGTATGGATGAGTTTGACCTACAGATTACAAAAATGTAAAATAAATTTTCCTAGCATTGTCGTTTTTTCCGTGAGACCCGAAAACCATATTTCACCGCGAAATCTGCAAAATTGAAAAATCATCTCGTTGCTATAGTACTTAGACACATGTATGACATGTATGGATGTAGTTTGACCTACAGATTACAAAAATGTAAAATAAATTTTCCTAGCCTTGTCGCCGTGAGACCCGAAAAACCATATTTCACCGCGAAATCTGCAAAATTGAAAAATCATCTCCGTTGCTATAGTACTTAACAATGTATTGCACATGTAATGGATGTAGTTTGACCTACAGATTACAAAATGTAAAATAAATTTTCCTAGCACTTGTCGTTTTTTCCGTGAGACCCGAAAAACCATATTTCACCCGCGAAATCTGCAAAATTGAAAATCATCTCCGTTGCTATAGTACTTAGACACATGTATTGCACATGTATGGATGTAGTTTGACCTACAGATTACAAAAATGTAAAATAAATTTTCCTAGCACTTGTCGTTTTTCCGTGAGACCCAAAAACCATATTTCACCGCGAAATCTGCAAAATTGAAAAATCATCTCCGTTGCTATAGTACTTAGACCATGTATTGCACATGTATGGATGTAGTTTGACCTACAGATACAAAAATTGTAAAATAAATTTTCCTAGCACTTGTCGTTTTTCCGTGAGACCCGAAAAACCATATTTCACACGCGAAATCTGCAAAATTGAAAAATCATCTCCGTTGCTATAGTACTTAGACACATGTATTGCACATGTATGGATGTAGTTTGACCTACAGATTACAAAAATGTAAAATAAATTTTCCTAGCACTTGTCGTTTTTTCCGTGAGACCCGAAAAACCATATTTCACCGCGAAATCTGCAAAATTGAAAAATCATCTCCGTTGCTATAGTACTTAGACTATGTATTGCACATGTATGGATGTAGTTTGACCTACAGATTACAAAAATGTAAAATAAATTTTCCTAGCACTTGTCGTTTTTCCTGAGACCCGAAAAACCATATTTCACCGCGAAATCTGCAAAATTGAAAAATCATCTCCGTTGCTATAGTACTTAGACACATGTATTGCACATGTATGGATGTAGTTTGACCTACAGATTACAAAAATGTAAAATAAATTTTCCTAGCACTTTGTCGTTTTTCCGTGAGACCCGAAAAACCATATTTCACCGCGAAATCTGCAAAATTGAAAAATCATCTCCGTTGCTATAGTACTTAGACACATGTATTGCACATGTATGGATGTAGTTTGACCTACAGATTACAAAAATGTAAAATAAATTTTCCTAGCACTTGTCGTTTTTTCCGTGAGACCCGAAAAACCATATTTCCACCGCGAAATCTGCAAAATTGAAAAATCATCTCCGTTGCTATAGTACTTAGACACATGTATTGCACATGTATGGATGTAGTTTGACCTACAGATTACAAAAATGTAAAATAAATTTTCCTAGCAATTGTCGTTTTTCCGTGAGACCCGAAAAACCATATTTCACCGCGAAATCTGCAAAATTTGAAAAATCATCTCCGTTGCTATAGTACTTAGACACATGTATTGCACATGTATGGATGTAGTTTGACCTACAGATACAAAAATGTAAAATAAAATTTTCCTAGCACTTGTCGTTTTTTCCGTGAGACCCGAAAAACCATATTTCACACCGCGAAATCTGCAAAATTGAAAAATCATCTCCGTTGCTATAGTACTTAGACACATGTAATTGCACATGTATGGATGTAGTTTTGACCTACAGATTACAAAAATGTAAAATAAATTTTCCTAGCACTTGTCGTTTTTTCCGTGAGACCCGAAAAACCATATTTCACCGCGAAATCTGCAAAATTGAAAAAATCATCTCCGTTGCTATAGTACTTAACACATGTATTGCACATGTAATGGATGTAGTTTGACCTACAGATTACAAAAATGTAAAATAAATTTTCCTAGCACTTGTCGTTTTTTTTTCCGTGAGACCCGAAAAAACCATATTTCATCACCGCGAAATCTGCAAATTGAAAAATCATCTTCCGTTGCTATAGTACTTAGACACATGTATTGCACATGTATGGATGTAGTTTGACCTACAGATTACAAAAATGTAAAATAAATTTTCCTTAGCTTCGTTCTTTTTCCGTGAGACCCGAAAAACCATATTTCACCCGCGAATCTGCAAAATTGAAAAATCATCTCCGTTGCTATAGTACTTAGACACATGTATTGCACATGTAATGGATGTAGTTTGACCTACAGATTACAAAAATGTAAAATAAATTTTCCTAGCACTTGTCGTTTTTTCCGTGAGACCTCGAAAAACCATATTTCAACCGCGAAAATCTGCAAAATTGAAAAATCATCTCCTTGCTATAGTACTTAGACACATGTATTGCACATGTATGGATGTAGTTTGACCTACAGATTACAAAAATGTAAAATAAATTTTCCTAGCACTTGTCGTTTTTCCGTGAGACCCGAAAAACCATATTTCACCGCGAAATCTGCAAAATTGAAAAATCATCTCCGTTGCTATAGTACTAGACACATGTATATGCACATGTATGGATGTAGTTTGACCTACAGATTACAAAAATGTAAAATAAATTTTCCTAGCACTTGTCGTTTTTTCCGTGAGACCCGAAAAACCATATTTCACCGCGAAATCTGCAAAATTGAAAAATCATCTCCGTTGCTATAGTACTTAGACACATGTATTGCACATGTATGGATGTAGTTTGACCTACAGATTACAAAATGTAAAATTAAATTTCCTGATTGGTTTTTTCGTCTAGAAGACCGAATAAAAATTTATTTACATATTGTAATCTGTAGAAAACATCATACTTGCAATACGTTCTAAGTACTTAAGCACAATGATTTCATTTGCAATGTCGGGGATGTAGTTTCGGTCTACAATAAACGACAAATGTAAAATATATTTTTCTACATTTTGTTATCCGTAGATCAAACTACATCCCATATCTGCAAACATTGAAAATACATAGCACGGAATTGATTTCAATTTTGCAGATTCCTGTAAATGATGTTTTGGTCTCACAGATTACAATAAATGTAGAAAAATATTTTCACTTTTTGTAATCTGTAGGATCAAACTACATCCATACATGTGCAATCTCAATGTGCTAAGTACTATAGCAATGAGATATTTACAATTTTGCAATTTCCGGGGAAATATGGGTTTTCGAGTCTACGGAATAACGACAATGCTAAAATTAAATTTTACCATTTTTGTAATCTGTAGTCAAACTACATCCATACATTGCAATACTGTTGTCTAAGTACTATAGCAACGAGATGATTTTTCAATTTTGCAGATTTCGCGGTGAAATATGGTTTTTCGGGTCTCACGAAAAACGACAATGCTAAAAAATTTATTTTACATTTGTTGTAATCTGTAGGTCAAACTACATCCATACATGTGCAATACATGTGTCTAAGTACTATAGCAACGGAGATGATTTTTCAATTTTGCAGATTTCGCGGTGAAATATGGTTTTTCGGGTCTCACGGAAAAACGACAAGTGCTAAGAAAATTTATTTACATTTTTGTAATCTGTAGGTCAAACTACATCCATACATGTGCAATACATGTGTCTAAGTACTATAGCAACGGAGATGATTTTCAATTTTGCAGATTCGCGGTGAAATATGTTTTTCGGTCTACAGAAAAACGACAGCTAGGAAAATTTATTTTACATTTTTGTAATCTGTAGGTCAAACTACATCCATACATGTGCAATACATTGTCTAAGTACTATAGCAACGGAGATGATTTTTCAATTTTGCAGATTTCGCGGTGAAATATGGTTTTTCGGGTCTCACGAAAAACGACAAGTGCTAGAAAATTTATTTTACATTTTTGTAATCTGTAGGTCAAACTACATCCATACATGTGCAATACATTGTCTAAGTACTATAGCAACGGAGATGATTTTTCAATTTTGCAGATTTCGCGGTGAAATATGGTTTTTCGGTCTCACGGAAAAACGACAAGTGCTAGGAAAATTTATTTTACATTTTTGTAATCTGTAGGTCAAACTACATCCATACATGTGCAATACATGTGTCTAAGTACTATAGCAACGGAGATGATTTTTCAATTTTGCAGATTTCGCGGTGAAATATTTTTTTTCGGTCTCACGGAAAAACGACAAGTGCTAGGAAAATTTATTTTACATTTTTGTAATCTGTAGGTCAAACTACATCCATACATGTGCAATACATGTGTCTAAGTACTATAGCAACGGAGATGATTTTCAATTTGCAGATTTCGCGTGAAATATGTTTTTCGGTCTCACGGAAAACAAAGTGCTAGGAAAATTATTTTACATTTTGTAATCTGTAGTCAAACTACATCCATACATGTCAATACATGTGTCTAAGTACTATAGCAACGGAGATATTTTCAATTTTGAGATTTCGCGTGAAATATGGTTTTTCGGGTCTCACGAAAACGACAATCTAGGAAAATTTATTTTACATTTTGTAATCTGTAGTCAAATACATCCATACATGTGCAATACATGTCAAGTACTATAGCAAGAAGATTTTTCAATTTTGCAGATTTCGCGGAAATATGGTTTTTCGGGTCTCACGGAAAACGACAAGCTAGAAAATTTTTTACATTTTTGTAATCGTAGGTCAAACTACATCCATACATGTGCAATACATGTGCTAAGTACTATACACGGAGATGATTTTTCAATTTTGCAGATTCGCGGTGAAATATGGTTTTTCGGTCCACGGAAAAACGACAATGCTAGAAAATTATTTTACATTTTTGTAATCTGTAGTCAAACTACATCCATACATGTGCAATACATGTCAAGTACTATAGCAACGGAGATGATTTTTCATTTTGCAGATTTCGCGGTGAAATATGTTTTTCGGTCTCACGGAAAAACGACAAGTGCTAGAAAATTTATTTTACATTTTTGTAATCTGTAGGTCAAACACATCCATACATGTGCAATACATGTTCTAAGTACTATAGCAACGGAGATATTTTTCAATTTTGCAGATTTCGCGGTGAAATATGTTTTCGGTCTCACGAAAAACGACAAGTGCTAGGAAAATTATTTTACATTTTTGTAATCTGTAGTCAAACTACATCCATACATGTGCAATACATAGTCTAATACTATAGCAACGGAGATGATTTTTCAATTTTGCAGATTCGCGGTGAAATATGGTTTTTCGGGTCTCACGAAAACACAAGCTAGGAAAATTTATTTTACATTTTTGTAATCTGTAGGTCAAACTACATCCATACATTGCAATACATGTGTCTAATACTATAGCAACGGAGATGATTTTTCAATTTGCAGATTTCGCGTGAAATATGTTTTTCGGTCTCACGGAAAAACGACAAGTGCTAGGAAAATTTTTTTACATTTTTGTAATCTGTAGTCAAACTACATCCATACATGTGCAATACATGTCAAGTACTATAGCAACGAGATGATTTTTCATTTGCAGATTTCGCGTGAAATATGTTTTCGGTCTCACGGAAAAACGACAGTCTAGAAAATTTATTTTACATTTTTGAATCTGTAGTCAAACTACATCCATACATGTCATACATGTGTCTAAGTACTATAGCAACGGAGATGATTTTTCAATTTTGCAGATTTCGCGTGAAATAGTGGTTTTTCGGTCTCAGAAAAACGACAAGTGCAGGAAAATTTATTTTACATTTTTGTAATCGTAGGTCAAAGACATCCATAAATGTCAATACATGTTCTAAGTACTATAGCAACGGAGATGATTTTTCAATTTGCAGATTTCGCGGTGAAATATGGTTTTTTCGGGTCTCACGGAAAAAGATTGCTAGAAAATTTATTTTAATTTTTGTAATCTATGTCAAATACATCCATACATGTGCAATACATTCTACAGTACTATAGCAACGGAATGATTTTTCCAATTTTGCAGATTTCGCGGTGAAATTGGTTTTTCGGTCTCACGGAAAAACGACAAGCTAGAAAATTTTTTTCAATTTTGTAATCTGTAGGTCAAACTACATCCATACATGTGCAATTAATTGTCTAATGACTATACAACGGATGATTTTTCATTTTGAAGATTCGCGTGAAATATGGTTTTTTCGTCTCACGGAAACAACAGAATTATTTTAATTTGTACGTATCAACATCATCATTGCATACATTCTATACTACAAGGAGATTTTCAATTGCAGATTCGCGGTGAAATTGTTTTTCGGTCTACGAAAAAAGAGAAATTATTTACATTTGTAATTTAGTCAAACTCCTACATCAACTGCAATACTATCAACAGATTTTCATTGCAGATCGCGTAAATTTTGGTCTCACGAAAAACGACAAGCAAATTATTAATTTGTAATCTGTAGTCAAACTCATCCATACATGCAACATCAGTACTATAGCACGGAATTTAATTTCAGTTCGGTAATATGTTTTTCGTCAGGAAAAACGACAAGTGTAAATTATTACATTTTACGTGTCAACTACATCTCATGTCAATACATTCTAATACAAACGAGAATTTCAATTGAGTTTAAATAGTTTTCGGTCTCAAAACAAGGAAATTATTCATTTTATCGTAGTCATACATTACTAACATTGTTTATGCAACGGAGATGATTTCATTGATTCCTGAATATGTTTTTGTCAAAAGACAAGTGCTAGAATTATTTTATTTGTAATCGTATCAAAACTCATACAGTCATATGTCAAGTACTATGCAACGGAGATTTTTCTTTATTGCGGAAATATGTTTTCGTCTCACGGTAATCTGTAGGTCAAACTACATCCATACATGTGCAATACATGTGTCTAAGTACTATAGCAACGGAGATGATTTTTCAATTTTGCAGATTTCGCGGTGAAATATGGTTTTTCGGGTCTCACGGAAAAACGACAAGTGCTAGGAAAATTATTTTACATTTTTGTAATCTGTAGGTCAAAACTACATCCATACATGTGCAATACATGTGTCTAAGTACTATAGCAACGGAGATGATTTTTCAATTTTGCAGATTTCGCGGTGAAATATGGTTTTTCGGGTCTCACGGAAAAACGACCAAGTGCTAGGAAAATTTATTTTACATTTTTGTAATCTGTAGGTCAAACTACATCCATACATGTGCAATACATGTGTCTAAGTACTATAGCAACGGAGATGATTTTTCAATTTTGCAGATTTCGCGGTGAAATATGGTTTTTCGGGTCTCACGGAAAAACGACAAGTGCTAGGAAAATTTATTTTACATTTTTGTAATCTGTAGGTCAAACTACATCCATACATGTGCAATACATGTGTCTAAGTACTATAGCAACGGAGATGATTTTTCAATTTTGCAGATTTCGCGGTGAAATATGGTTTTTCGGGTCTCACGGAAAAACGACAAGTGCTAGAAAATTTATTTTACATTTTTGTAATCTGTAGGTCAAACTAACATCCATACATGTGCAATACATGTGTCTAAGTACTATAGCAACGAGATGATTTTTCAATTTGCAGATTTCGCGGTGAAATATGGTTTTTCGGTCTCACGGAAAAACGACCAAGTGCTAGGAAAATTTATTTTACATTTTTGTAATCTGTAGGTCAAACTACATCCATACATGTGCAATACATGTGTCTAAGTACTATAGCAACGGAGATGATTTTTCAATTTTGCAGATTTCGCGGTGAAATATGGTTTTTCGGGTCTCACGGAAAAACGACAAGTGCTAGGAAAATTTATTTTACATTTTTTAATCTGTAGGTCAAACTACATCCATACATGTGCAATACATGTGTCTAAGTACTATAGCAACGGAGATGATTTTTCAATTTTGCAGATTTCGCGGTGAAATATGGTTTTTCGGTCTCACGAAAAACGACAATGCTAAAAATTTATTTTACATTTTGTAATCTGTAGGTCAAACTACATCCATACATGTGCAATACATGTGTCTAAGTACATACAACGGAGATGATTTTTCAATTTTGCAATTTCGCGGTGAAATATGGTTTTTCGGGTCTCACGGAAAAACGACAAGTGCTAGAAAATTTATTTTACATTTTGTAATCTGTAGGTCAAACTACATCCATACATGTCAATACATGTGTCTAAGTACTATAGCAACGGAGATGATTTTTCAATTTGCAGATTTCGCGTGAAATATGGTTTTTCGGTCTCACGGAAAAACGACAATGCTAGAAAATTTATTTTAATTTTTGTAATCTGTAGGTCAAACTACATCCAACATGTGCAATACATGTCTAAGTACTATGCAACGGAGATGATTTTCAATTTTGCAGATTTCGCGGTGAAATATGTTTTTCGGGTCTCACGAAAACGACAAGGCTAGGAAAATTTTTTTTACATTTTGTAATCTTAGGCAAACTACATCCATACATGTGCAATACATGTTCTAAGTACTATAGCAACGGAGATGATTTTTCAATTTGCAGATTCGCGGTGAAATATGGTTTTTCGGTCTCACGAAAAACGACAAGTCTAAAAATTTATTTTACATTTTTGTAACTGTAGTCAACTACATCCATACATGTGCAATACAGTGTCTAAGTACTATAGCACGGAGATGATTTTTCAATTTTGCAGATTTCGCGGTGAAATATGGTTTTTTTTTTTTTTTATCTGTAGTCAAACTACATCCATACATGTGCAATACATGTGTCTAAGTACTATAGCAACGGAGATGATTTTTCAATTTTGCAGATTTCGCGGTGAAATATGGTTTTTCGGGTCTCACGGAAAAACGACAAGTGCTAGGAAAATTTATTTTACATTTTTGTAATCTGTAGGTCAAACTACATCCATACATGTGCAATACATGTGTCTAAGTACTATAGAAACGGAGATGATTTTTCAATTTTGCAGATTTCGCGGTGAAATATGGTTTTTCGGGTCTCACGGAAAAACGACAAGTGCAGAAAATTTATTTTACATTTTTGTAATCTGTAGGTCAAACTACATCCATACATGTGCAATACATGTGTCTAAGTACTATAGCAACGGAGATGATTTTTCAATTTTGCAGATTTCGCGGTGAAATATGGTTTTTCGGGTCTCACGGAAAAACGACAAGTGCTAGGAAATTTATTTTACATTTTGTAATCTGTAGGTCAAACTACATCCATACATGTGCAATACATGTGTCTAAGTACTATAGCAACGGAGATGATTTTTCAATTTTGCAGATTTCGCGGTGAAATATGGTTTTTTCGGGTCTCACGGAAAAACGACAAGTCTAGGAAAATTTATTTTACATTTTTGTAATCTGTAGGTCAAACTACATCCATACATGTGCAATACATGTGTCTAAGTACTATAGCAACGGAGATGATTTTTCAATTTTGCAGATTTCGCGGTGAAAATATGGTTTTTCGGTCTCACGGAAAAACGACAAGTGCTAGGAAAATTTATTTTACATTTTTGTAATCTGTAGGTCAAACTACATCCATACATGTGCAATACATGTGTCTAAGTACTATAGCAACGGAGATGATTTTTCAATTTTGCAGATTTCGCGGTGAAATATGGTTTTTCGGGTCTCACGGAAAAACGACCAAGTGCTAGGAAAATTTATTTTACATTTTTGTAATCTGTAGGTCAAACTACATCCATACATGTGCAATACATGTGTCTAAGTACTATAGCAACGGAGATGATTTTTCAATTTTGCAGATTTCGCGGTGAAATATGGTTTTTCGGGTCTCACGGAAAAACGACCAAGCTAGGAAAATTTATTTACATTTTTGTAATCTGTAGGTCAAACTACATCCATACATGTGCAATACATGTGTCTAAGTACTATAGCAACGGAGATGATTTTTCAATTTTGCAGATTTCGCGGTGAAATATGGTTTTTTCGGGTCTCACGGAAAAACGACAAGCTAGGAAAATTTATTTTACATTTTTGTAATCTGTAGGTCAAACTACATCCATACATGTGCAATACATGTGTCTAAGTACTATAGCAACGGAGATGATTTTTCAATTTTGCAGATTTCGCGGTGAAATATAGGTTTTTCGGGTCTCACGGAAAAACGACAAGTGCTAGGAAAATTTATTTTACATTTTTGTAATCTGTAGGTCAAACTACATCCATACATGTGCAATACATGTGTCTAAGTACTATAGCAACGGAGATGATTTTTCAATTTTGCAGATTTCGCGGTGAAATATGTGTTTTTCGGTCTCACGGAAAAACGACAAGTCTAGGAAAATTTATTTTACATTTTGTAATCTGTAGGTCAAACTACATCCATACATGTGCAATACATGTGTCTAAGTACTATAGCAACGGAGATGATTTTTCAATTTTGCAGATTTCGCGGTGAAATATGGTTTTTCGGGTCTCACGGAAAAACGACAAGTGCTAGGAAAATTTATTTTACATTTTTGTAATCTGTAGGTCAAACTACATCCATACATGTGCAATACATGTGTCTAAGTACTATAGCAACGGAGATGATTTTTCAATTTTGCAGATTTCGCGGTGAAATATGGTTTTTCGGGTCTCACGGAAAAACGACAATGCTAGGAAAAATTTATTTTACATTTTTGTAATCTGTAGGTCAAACTACATCCATACATGTGCAATACATGTGTCTAAGTACTATAGCAACGGAGATGATTTTTCAATTTTGCAGATTTCGCGGTGAAATATGGTTTTTCGGGTCTCACGGAAAAACGACAAGTGCTAGGAAAATTTATTTTACATTTTTGTAATCTGTAGGTCAAACTACATCCATACATGTGCAATACATGTGTCTAAGTACTATAGCAACGGAGATGATTTTTCAATTTTGCAGATTTCGCGGTGAAATATGGTTTTTCGGGTCTCACGGAAAAACGACAAGTGCTAGGAAAATTTATTTTACATTTTTGTAATCTGTAGGTCAAACTACATCCATACATGTGCAATACATAGTCTAAGTACTATAGCAACGGAGATGATTTTTCAATTTTGCAGATTTCGCGGTGAAATATGGTTTTTCGGTCTCACGGAAAAACGACAAGTGCTAGGAAAATTTATTTTACATTTTTGTAATCTGTAGGTCAAACTACATCCATACATGTGCAATACATGTGTCTAAGTACTATAGCAACGGAGATGATTTTTCAATTTTGCAGATTTCGCGGTGAAATATGGTTTTTCGGGTCTCACGGAAAAACGACAAGTGCTAGGAAAATTTATTTTACATTTTTGTAATCTGTAGGTCAAACTACATCCATACATGTGCAATACATGTGTCTAAGTACTATAGCAACGGAGATGATTTTTCAAATTTTCAGATTTCGCGGTGAAATATGGTTTTTCGGGTGTCACGGAAAAACGACAAGTGCTAGGAAAAATTATTTTACATTTTTGTAATCTGTAGGTCAAACTACATCCATACATGTGCAATACATAAGTCTAAGTACTATAGCAACGGAGATGATTTTTCAATTTTGCAGATTTCGCGGTGAAATATGGTTTTTCGAGTCTCACGGAAAAACGACAAGTGCTAGGAAAATTTATTTTACATTTTTGGAATCTGTAGGTCAAACTACATCCATACATGTTCAATACATGTGTCTAAGTACTATAGCAACGGAGATGATTTTTCAATTTTGAGGATTTCGCGGTGAAATATATGGTTTTTCGGTCTCACGGAAAAACGACAAGTGCTAGGAAAATTTATTTTGAATTATTGTAATCCGTAGGTCAAAGTACATCCATACATGTGCAATACATGTGTCTAAGTACTATAGCAACGGGGATGATTTTTCAATTTTGCAGATTTCGCGGTGAAATATGGTTTTTCGGGTCTCACGGAAAAAAACGACAAGTGCTAGGAAAATTTATTTTACATTTTTGGAATCTGTAGGTCAAACTACATCCATACATGTTCAATACATGTGTCTAAGTACTATAGCAACGGAGATGATTTTTCAATTTTGAGGATTTCGCGGTGAAATATGGTTTTTTCGGGTCTCACGGAAAAACGACAAGTGCTAGGAAAATTTATTTTACATTTTTGTAATCTGTAGGTCAAAGTACATCCATACATGTGCAATACATGTGTCTAAGTACTAAAGCAACGGAGATGATTTTTCAATTTGCAGATTTCGCGGTGAAATATGGTTTTTCGGGTCTCACGGAAAAACGACCAAGCTAGGAAAATTTATTTTACATTTTTGTAATCTGTAGGACAAACTACATCCATACATGTGCAATACATGTGTCTAAGTACTATAGCAACGGAGATGATTTTTCAATTTTGCAGATTTCGCGGTGAAATATGGTTTTTTCGGGTCTCACGGAAAAATGACAAGTGCTAGGAAATTTTTTTTTACATTTTTGTAATCTTTAGGTCAAACTACATCCATACATGTGCAATACATGTGTCTAAGTACTATAGCAACGGAGATGATTTTTCAATTTTGCAGATTTCGCGGTGAAATATGGTTTTTCGAGTCTCACGGAAAAACGACAAGTGCTAGGAAAATTTATTTTACATTTTTGTAATCTGTAGGTCAAACTACATCCATACATGTGCAATTCATGTGTCTAAGTACTATAGCAATGGAGATGATTTTTCAATTTTGCAGATTTCGCGGTGAAATATGGTTTTTCGAGTCTCACGGAAAAAACGACAAGTGCTAGGAAAATTTATTTTACATTTTTGTAATCTGTAGGTCAAACTACATCCATACATGTGCAATACATAAGTCTAAGTACTATAGCAACGGAGATGATTTTTCAATTTTGCAGATTTCGCGGTGAAATATTGTTTTTCGAGTCTCACGGAAAAACGACAAGTGCTAGGAAAATTTATTTTACATTTTGGAATCTGTAGGTCAAACTACATCCATACATGTTCAATACATGTGTCTATGTACTATAGCAACGGAGATGATTTTTCAATTTTGAGGATTTCGCGGTGAAATATGGTTTTTCGGGTCTCACGGAAAAACGACAAGTGCTAGGAAAATTTATTTTACATTTTTGTAATCTGTAGGTCAAAGTACATCCATACATGTGCAATACATGTGTCTAAGTACTAAAGCAACGGAGATGATTTTTCAATTTTGCAGATTTCGCGGTGAAATATGGTTTTTCGGGTCTCACGGAAAAACGACCAAAGCTAGGAAAATTTATTTTACATTTTTGTAATCTGTAGGTCAAACTACATCCATACATGTGCAATACATGTGTCTAAGTACTATAGCAACGGAGATGATTTTTCAATTTTGCAGATTTCGAAATATGTGAAATATGGTTTTTTCGGGTCTCACGGAAAAACGACAAGTGCTAGGAAAAATTATTTTTACATTTTTGTAATTTGTAGGTCAAACTACATCCATACATGTGCAATACATAGTCTAAGTACTATAGCAACGGAGATGATTTTTCAATTTTGCAGATTTCGCGGTGAAATATTGTTTTTCGAGTCTCACGGAAAAAACGACAAGTGCTAGGAAAATTTATTTTACATTTTTGGAATCTGTAGGTCAAACTACATCCATACATGTTCAATACATGTGTCTAAGTACTATAGCAACGGAGATGATTTTTCAATTTTGAGGATTTCGCGGTGAAATATGGTTTTTTCGGGTCTCACGGAAAAACGACAAGTGCTAGGAAAATTTATTTTACATTTTTGTAATCTGTAGGTCAAAGTACATCCATACATGTGCAATACATGTGTCTAAGTACTAAAGCAACGGAGATGATTTTTCAATTTTGCAGATTTCGCGGTGAAATATGGTTTTTCGGGTCTCACGGAAAAACGACCAAATGCTAGGAAAATTTATTTTACATTTTTGTAATCTGTAGGTCAAACTACATCCATACATGTGCAATACATGTGTCTAAGTACTATAGCAACGGAGATGATTTTTCAATTTTGCAGAATTCGCGGTGAAATATGGTTTTTCGGGTCTCACGGAAAAACGACCGAAGCTATAAAAATTTATTTTACATTTTTGGAATCTGTAGGTCAAACTACATTCATACATGTTCAATACATGTGTCTAAGTACTATAGCAACGGAGATGATTTTTCAATTTTGAGGATTTCGCGGTGAAATATGGTTTTTCGGGTCTCACGGAAAAACGACAAGTGCTAGGAAAATTTATTTTACATTTTTGTAATCCGTAGGTCAAAGTACATCCATACATGTGCAATACATGTGTCTAAGTACTATAGAAACGGGGATGATTTTTCAATTTTGCAGATTTCGCGGTGAAATATGGTTTTTCGTTTCTTACGGAAAAATGACAAGTGCTAGGAAAATTTATTTTACATTTTTGTAATCTGTAGGTCAAACTACATCCATACATGTGCAATACATGTGTCTAAGTACTATAGCAACGGAGATGATTTTTCAATTTTGCAGATTTCGCGGTGAAATATGGTTTTTCGGGTCTCACGGAAAAATGACAAGTGCTAGGAAATTTTTTTTTACATTTTTGTAATCTTTAGGTCAAACTACATCCATACATGTGCAATACATGTGTCTAAGTACTATAGCAACGGAGATGATTTTTTTATTTTGCAGATTTCGCGGTGAAATATGGTTTTTCGAGTCTCACGGAAAAACGACAAGTGCTAGGAAAATTTATTTTACATTTTTGTAATCTGTAGGTCAAACAACATCCATACATGTGCAATACATAAGTCTCTCTCTCTCTCTGTAGCAATTATAAAAATTGCGAGTTAATGTAGCTAGTGTTCACTAGCCTGTTTCGGGGTGCGGCACCTGTTGTTAACTTATCCGCATTCCCCTCCTTAAGTAAACTGATAATAGTGGTTGCTATTTGCTATATGTGTCTACATAAAAAAAGAAAAAAGAAGGGTTCATTTGGTCGCCTATCTGTTCCTATCTAAGCTACTGTTGTAAAGGTCTTATATATATGTATCTCACTGCTGATAACATAACCACAGCAAGATACGTAAAAGTAGTGTCTTAAGTCATAAAAAAAAAATAAAAATAATAAATAACCTCTCCTAATTAACCTATCTTTATGAAGTGCGTGAGTAAGTTAGTTTGTAGTTGTTTTGTCAAGTAGTAATGTTCTATGTTAGTGTGTAAGTAGGTAGTTGTGTCAGTTTTGACATGTAGGTATGTATGTTCAGTCAGTATAAATGGGCTTTTGTGGGCTTTTTATTTTATATACCTTTTTATATATATATTTTATTTATTTATTTTTTATTTATATTATTATTATTATTATATTTTTTTTTTTTTGCCTCTTTTATGTGCAATATGCCTCTTTTTTGCCTCTTTTGTTTTATGTGCGTTTCTCTTTTTTTTTTTTTTTTTTTTTTTTTTTTTTTTTTTTTTTTTTTTTTTTTTTTTTTTTTTTTGCCTCTTTTACGGGTACATGACTCTCTTTTATGGTGTGTTTTACCTCTTTTGTGGGCTTTTTTTTTTTAATATCACATATTTTTTTATTTTTTATTTTTATATATAAGATAAGAAAATTAAAATACTAGGGTCTGACCAAGAACGATACTATACTATAGATTAAATTGCTTTGGTAGCACTTGCTGAAAAATTCCTTACTAGAATGAAACGTTCCTATTTTTCCTACATATAAATCCCTCTCCTCTTTGTATATTGGGCATGTCATTATTCTGTGTGCTGGAGTATCTGGAACAGAGCATATTTGGCAATCCGGGCTTGTAATTTTGTTGATTCTGTAGAGATGGATGTTGAACTCGCCATGTCCTGATAGCATACAGGTGAAGTCTCTGGTAAATGTCAAGTCATATTTTGCTCTGATGTGTACCGTGGGGAAAATGTCTTTGGTGCATTGTCCTTTTTGTGATAGAACCCAAGTTTCATTCCATAGATCTATTGTCTTTTTCCGTAGTTCTAATTTTAAAGACTGTTTGGTATACTCAGCTCCCATGTACACGACATTAAGGTATGAGCAGATTCCGTACTTTCTGAAAGTCTCTAAAGTTGCTAATTCTTTGATGATATAGTAAATAGGTGGTTCAAAAGCTATTATTTGTGCAGCTTCATGGGAAATGGTTTTATAGCCTTTAATAACGCTCAATAAACATGTTCTTTGAGCTGAGGCAACTGTTTTATTTAATTTTTTGATATCTAGTCTATGGCACCAGATATTACAGGCATAGGACATTATTGGGATGATTACTGATTTGTAAATTACGGATATTGCTTTCCCTGTATTCCAATTAAGCTTAAGATAGTGACGCATCGCAAAGAAGATGTTTTTTGATTTGTCCGCGATGTATTTTATGTGTTCATTAAAGCTGAGTTTTGTATCAATAATAACGCCAAGATATTTAAATTGGTCTACTTTTCCAATATGGTTTCCATTTATAAGGGTTCTAGGTTTTGTTTTCAGATTTCCAAAAACCATTAATTTAGTTTTGGATGTTGCTATTTCTTGTTTTGACTCTTGCATCCACTTCTCCAGTTTTTCTGTACATAATAAAATATTTTCCTCTAATTCTTTCTTTGTATTGCCTCTTATTATTACAGCTATATCGTCTGCATACGCAATAATGTCTACATTTTCTGGGTATTGTTGGTCCAAGAGTGAGTCTATAACAAAGTTCCATATAACAGGCCCGCTACAGGATCCTTGGGGGCAGCCCCTCGTGAGGACTTTTGAGGTATCTTCATATAAAACCTCTCTATCTTCAAAGAAACTACTAAATAATTCCAATAGATTCTTTGGGACTTTTTTCTTCAACATTTGTGAAAGGGCATACTTCCAAGAGACATTTGAAAATGCTGAAGCGATATCGATGAAAATTACGACTGCATATTTTTCTTCTCTATTTTTTACTGTACTGACTACCCGTTCAATGGCTGCTACTGTATCTTTGCCTTTGACAAAACCGTACTGTCGGTCAGAAAAAGGCGAAGGTATAGCTTGGTATATTTTATTTAAAATGATTTTTTCCATGATTTTTCCCATGACATCAAGTAATGTTAGAGGACGGTAGGAATTGGGGTTACCAACATCTGTTTTACCAGGCTTTTTTAAAATTATAAGGCATCCTTTCCTCCATATTTTTGGAAAGAATTTGGTGGTCCAGCATTTTTTGTACAATCTATAGAACATATCTGGGAGAAATTTGAAAGCTTCTTGAATTATTTTGCCATTCAAGCCATCCGGTCCAGGGGCTTTATTAGTTTTTATGCTTAAGATGGCTTCTCCAATTTCATCATCGCTCAGTGCATTACTTAAGTCAGGACTGCCATTAGAATTTGCTATCACATTTTTTATTTCTTCAAAATCACTGCAGTCTCTGTCTTCTGAGGGAAGCAGGGCGTTCAGTAGAGCGTCCGTTGCTTCTTGTGTAGTGATGCATGAGGTACCATCAGGTCTCTTTACTTCCCTCTTTATTTCAACAGTTTTAAGTTTTCCGCGTATTAGTCTTTGAGCACTCCCCCATGGATCTTTCTGGAGGTCTGTCACGATGTAGTTTTCAAAAGATTTTATCTTGGCATTTTTTATCACCTTACAGTATTCTGATCTTTCTCTAGTATAGTTTTCGTAATACCTGTCTTTCTCATCTTCTTTACACCGCTGGAACAATTTCCTTAATTTCCTGACACGTCTTTTTCTTTCATCAAGTCGCTGATCCCACCAGCGCGTCTTTTTTAGCCCTTCTTTGGATAATGGTATCGATTGTTTTGCTGATACTTGTACTATGGTTGTTATTTCTTTTGCAAGTTCTTCAGTATCTATTACTAGACTATTAACCTTGTTCCATTCTTTCCTTAAGCAATTTCCAAATTTTGTCCAATTAGCTGCCCCAACGTTGAATTTTTTCTTCAAGTCCTCACCAGGCATTACTACTTGCAATTCATATTGTATAAGATTATGATCACTAATGGTTACTTCATCTTCATTAATTTTCCAGTTTGTAATTCTACCAACCATGTTACCCGTCAAAAGAGTTAAATCGATGTTTGAGTTACTACCTGTTGTACTACAGAAAGTTGTAAATTCCGAGGGTGTGTTGACCAGATAAAGATTATTATCAATTATGAAATTTTCTAATTTTCTCCCTTCATTGTTAGTTAGTCTGTCATGCCACAGGGTAGAACGAGCGTTAAAGTCTGCGCCTATAATAATTTTTTTACCTGATAATTTTTTCAATAATTCGGTTAGCTCATGTACATGTTGATCAAAACCAATACTGGGTTTAAAATATCCACTAATTATATAAATATTTTCGTTAGTCAGGCTAACTAATATGACGGCAAAAAATTTGGTACAGAGTGAATCGACAGCCATAATTTTAATGTTTTTATTGAGTACTATTATTGCTGCAAATATTCGTTCTGCTGTTACTAAGTGGACTATTCTAGATGTAGTATCAAAACCTGGGATTTTAGTACTAGTGCTGTGGTTGTAATTTTGATTGTATGGCTCTTGTAATAATAATAAATCAAATCTGTTCGAAGTGGCAAATTTATAAAGTTCTGATGTTGCTGCTTTACCATTTCCCATATTATATTGCCCAATCTTCAGTGTGGTGGTATTAAGACTCATAGTCTATGCTCTTTAGAGTTGCCATATATCTTCTTTTCCAGATTTCACAATGTTTATTATCCGATGCAATATGTTCTGTATTCGGTATACTAAATTTCTTGCATAGCGCACATTGTGGTTTGAAATCGGCTTTGGTTTTTTCTGGACAATCTTTGGAATCGTGGTCTTGGGAGCTACAGAAACGGCAGGTGGGTTTGTTGCTTGTGCACTTCTCTGCTACATGTCCAAATTCTTGGCATTTAAAGCACTGTAGAATGCTTATATGATCTTTTATTGGGCAAGCTGACCAGTCTAGATACAATTTACCTTTTTCTATAATTTTCTTTCGGTCATCATTATTGCACTCTATTATGGCGTGATAAGTGTCTTTGTTACGTGGTCCCATTTTACCAACTGTTCTCATAGTGTATCTATTAGTGTTTGGAACTTGGTTGCAGATTTCGTCCAAGATAGTATCAGTATCACATTCTGATGGTATATTGAATATGGCGATTCTCGGGTTACGCTTTCCCGGTAGTTTTGAAGTGACACCTATTTGCCCTAGTGTATCCGCTGCCTGTAACTTCTTTGCGTCTTCCTCGTTTGCTAATTCAATGCAGATGCCGGCATTCCTCAACTCTCGCACTTTTTCCACACGTATACCCATTGTTGATGGTTTAATGGCTCTCATAACAGCTTGTTTAGTTAACAAACTAGAATTCATTGTTTCCTTTTGGGTTTCGTCCGGGTATATAAGAACTGAAGGCTTGGCTTTAGGTATGACTGGTTTGTTAACCCCCGGTACTTTAACGGCTAAATTTTTTGAGGCAATGTTAGCGTAAGTTGTTTGGGGAGCTCCCCCATGGTACACATTTTCTTTTATGATCTTGACGTTCTTGTTTATTTCTTCTAGAATCTCCATACTTGTGGCTTCGCTGGCAACTCTTGTATAGACTGTATTGTACGCTATAAACAGATGTTCCAGGATATTCCGAATGTTGGTTGTTTCTGCTATTATTTCTAGTTGTTGTGTATTTGTATTTTCAGGATCAGAATTGCATATGAGATCTTGAATTTTCAGCATAGACTCATTGGCTTGTTGTTGCAACTTGTGGAATTCCAAAGGGTCAGGTACATCTTGAATCACAGGGGATGTTACTTTTTTCCTCTTAGTGCCTCTGGTGGGGATGAAAGTGGGTTGGCTTGTGAGAGGAGTTCCGTCCACCTGCATTGGATTGACGGCCGCACCATCTCCAGGAGGAGTCTTAAACATTTCTTCTGAAAATCAAATATGCTGAGTACGAGACATCATAGCACACCGAGTGGGTATAGAATTTCAAAAATTATGTTTGGCAAGTACCCCTTATGTTATACGCCACTGATCGAATAACAATTCTACGGGAGTGTTTCTTAGAAGTTTGAATGAATGAAATAGTACTTTAACTAGGTACACTCAGGTGGTGAACAAGGTGTATAGAATGAATTGCTACACTTTGTTAGCTCTGAGGGTTAGGTGAACACGATATTAATCGTTAGCTTGTGCTGCTATCTAAGAGGCACCCTATAGGTGCTGAGCTTATCTTATCGCTAGATACTCACGGACCACTCGATCAAAAACTAAACCGACACGATTTATGAAAATTAATTGAGATATGTATGATAATTTTAATGTTTATTTTAATATTCACACAAATAATTATTTACAAAATTCACAATAATTAGGTAATTTTAATAAGAATTTTTGTTGTTGATATCATAGTTAACAAAATGCAGTTCTAGTTTTTAGACTGATGTTAAAGATTATGATAGCACTTCAAAAAATAATACATTCTAAACCGTAAAAAAAACTAAAAAGGGAAGTTGTTTATTTATATATTTACAAGTAAATATTATAACATCTTTAAAAAAAAATTACAGTTCTAATTTTAGACTGATGAAATGATGAAATTAACTTTATTAAATTATTTCAATATAATGTAAAACAATACGAAAAACATTATCGATCGTAACCGATGACTCTCCCATGACCAACATTCTCAGACTCCCAAATAAGTCTAAGTACTATAGCAATGGAGATGATTTTTCAATTTTGCAGATTTCGCGGTGAAATATGGTTTTTCGAGTCTCACGGAAAAACGACAAGTGCTAGGAAAATTTATTTTACATTTTTGTAATCTGTATGTCAAACTACATCCATACATGTGCAATACATGTGTCTAAGTACTCTAGCAACGGAGATGATTTTTCAATTTTGCAGATTTCGCGGTGAAATATGGTTTTTCGGGTCTCACGAAAAAACGACAAGTGCTAGGAAAATTTATTTTACATTTTTGTAATCTGTAGGTCAAACTACTTCCATACATGTGCAATACATGTGTCTAAGTACTATGGCAACGGAGATGATTTTTCAAATTTGCAGATTTCGCGGTGAAATATGGTTTTTCGGGTCTCACGGAAAAACGACAAGTGCTAGGAAAAATTATTTTACATTTTTGTAATTTGTAGGTCAAACTACATCCATACATGTGCAATACATAAGTCTAAGTACTATAGCAACGGAGATGATTTTTCAATTTTGCAGATTTCGCGGTGAAATATTGTTTTTCGAGTCTCACGGAAAAACGACAAGTGCTAGGAAAATTTATTTTACATTTTTGGAATCTGTAGGTCAAACTACATCCATACATGTTCAATACATGTGTCTAAGTACTATAGCAACGGAGATGATTTTTCAATTTTGAGGATTTCGCGGTGAAATATGGTTTTTCGGGTCTCACGGAAAAACGACAAGTGCTAGGAAAATTTATTTTGAATTATTGTAATCCGTAGGTCAAAGTACATCCATACATGTGCAATACATGTGTCTAAGTACTATAGCAACGGGGATGATTTTTCAATTTTGCAGATTTCGCGGTGAAATATGGTTTTTCGGGTCTCACGGAAAAACGACCAAAGCTAGGAAAATTTATTTTACATTTTTGTAATCTGTAGGTCAAACTACATCCATACATGTGCAATACATGTGTCTAAGTACTATAGCAACGGAGATGATTTTTCAATTTTGCAGATTTCGCGGTGAAATATGGTTATTCGTGTCTCACGGAAAAATGACAAGTGCTAGGAAAATTTATTTTACATTTTTGTAATCTGTAGGTCAAACTACATCCATACATGTGCAATACATGTGTCTAAGTACTATAGCAACGGAGATGATTTTTCAATTTTGCAGATTTCGCGGTGAAATATGGTTTTTCGAGTCTCACGGAAAAAACGACAAGTGCTAGGAAAATTTATTTTACATTTTTGTAATCTGTAGGTCAAACTACATCCATACATGTGCAATTCATGTGTCTAAGTACTATAGCAATGGAGATGATTTTTCAATTTTGCAGATTTCGCGGTGAAATATGGTTTTTCGAGTCTCACGGAAAAACGACAAGTGCTAGGAAAATTTATTTTACATTTTTGTAATCTGTAGGTCAAACTACATCCATACATGTGCAATACATAAGTCTAAGTACTATAGCAACGGAGATGATTTTTCAATTTTGCAGATTTCGCGGTGAAATATTGTTTTTCGAGTCTCACGGAAAAAACGACAAGTGCTAGGAAAATTTATTTTACATTTTTGGAATCTGTAGGTCAAACTACATCCATACATGTTCAATACATGTGTCTAAGTACTATAGCAACGGAGATGATTTTTCAATTTTGAGGATTTCGCGGTGAAATATGGTTTTTCGGGTCTCACGGAAAAACGACAAGTGCTAGGAAAATTTATTTTACATTTTTGTAATCTGTAGGTCAAAGTACATCCATACATGTGCAATACATGTGTCTAAGTACTAAAGCAACGGAGATGATTTTTCAATTTTGCAGATTTCGCGGTGAAATATGGTTTTTCGGGTCTCACGGAAAAACGACCAAAGCTAGGAAAATTTATTTTACATTTTTGTAATCTGTAGGTCAAACTACATCCATACATGTGCAATACATGTGTCTAAGTACTATAGCAACGGAGATGATTTTTCAATTTTGCAGATTTCGAAATATGTGAAATATGGTTTTTCGGGTCTCACGGAAAAACGACAAGTGCTAGGAAAAATTATTTTACATTTTTGTAATTTGTAGGTCAAACTACATCCATACATGTGCAATACATAAGTCTAAGTACTATAGCAACGGAGATGATTTTTCAATTTTGCAGATTTCGCGGTGAAATATTGTTTTTCGAGTCTCACGGAAAAACGACAAGTGCTAGGAAAATTTATTTTACATTTTTGGAATCTGTAGGTCAAACTACATCCATACATGTTCAATACATGTGTCTAAGTACTATAGCAACGGAGATGATTTTTCAATTTTGAGGATTTCGCGGTGAAATATGGTTTTTCGGGTCTCACGGAAAAACGACAAGTGCTAGGAAAATTTATTTTGAATTATTGTAATCCGTAGGTCAAAGTACATCCATACATGTGCAATACATGTGTCTAAGTACTATAGCAACGGGGATGATTTTTCAATTTTGCAGATTTCGCGGTGAAATATGGTTTTTCGGGTCTCACGGAAAAAACGACCAAAGCTAGGAAAATTTATTTTACATTTTTGTAATCTGTAGGTCAAACTACATCCATACATGTGCAATACATGTGTCTAAGTACTATAGCAACGGAGATGATTTTTCAATTTTGCAGATTTCGCGGTGAAATATGGTTATTCGTGTCTCACGGAAAAATGACAAGTGCTAGGAAAATTTATTTTACATTTTTGTAATCTGTAGGTCAAACTACATCCATACATGTGCAATACATGTGTCTAAGTACTATAGCAACGGAGATGATTTTTCAATTTTGCAGATTTCGCGGTGAAATATGGTTTTTCGAGTCTCACGGAAAAACGACAAGTGCTAGGAAAATTTATTTTACATTTTTGTAATCTGTAGGTCAAACTACATCCATACATGTGCAATTCATGTGTCTAAGTACTATAGCAATGGAGATGATTTTTCAATTTTGCAGATTTCGCGGTGAAATATGGTTTTTCGAGTCTCACGGAAAAAACGACAAGTGCTAGGAAAATTTATTTTACATTTTTGTAATCTGTAGGTCAAACTACATCCATACATGTGCAATACATGTGTCTAAGTACTATAGCAATGGGGATGATTTTTCAATTTTGCAGATTTCGCGGTGAAATATGGTTTTTCGAGTCTCACGGAAAAAACGACAAGTGCTAGGAAAATTTATTTTACATTTTTGTAATCTGTAGGTCAAACTACATCCATACATGTGCAATACATAAGTCTAAGTACTATAGCAACGGAGATGATTTTTCAATTTTGCAGAATTCGCGGTGAAATATGGTTTTTCGGGTCTTACGGAAAAACGACCGAAGCTATAAAAATTTATTTTACATTTTTGTAATCTGTATGTCAAACTATATCCATACATGTGCAATACATGTGTCTAAGTACTATAGCAACGGAGATGATTTTTCAATTTTGCAGATTTCGCGGTGAAATATGGTTTTTTCGGGTCTCACGGAAAAACGACAAGTGCTAGGAAAATTTATTTTACATTTTTGTAATCTGTAGGTCAAACTACATCCATACATGTGCAATACATGTGTCTAAGTACTATGGCAACGGAGATGATTTTTCAAATTTGCAGATTTCGCGGTGAAATATGGTTTTTCGGGTGTCACGGAAAAACGACAAGTGCTAGGAAAAATTATTTTACATTTTTGTAATCTGTAGGTCAAACTACATCCATACATGTGCAATACATAAGTCTAAGTACTATAGCAACGGAGATGATTTTTCAATTTTGCAGATTTCGCGGTGAAATATTGTTTTTCGAGTCTCACGGAAAAAAGACAAGTGCTAGGAAAAATTATTTTACATTTTTGGAATCTGTAGGTCAAACTACATCCATACATGTTCAATACATGTGTCTAAGTACTATAGCAACGGAGATGATTTTTCAATTTTGAGGATTTCGCGGTGAAATATGGTTTTTCGGGTCTCACGGAAAAACGACAAGTGCTAGGAAAATTTATTTTGAATTATTGTAATCCGTAGGTCAAAGTACATCCATACATGTGCAATACATGTGTCTAAGTACTATAGCAACGGGGATGATTTTTCAATTTTGCAGATTTCGCGGTGAAATATGGTTTTTCGGGTCTCACGGAAAAACGACCAAAGCTAGGAAAATTTATTTTACATTTTTGTAATCTGTAGGTCAAACTACATCCATACATGTGCAATTCATGTGTCTAAGTACTATAGCAATGGAGATGATTTTTCAATTTTGCAGATTTCGCGGTGAAATATGGTTTTTCGAGTCTCACGGAAAAACGACAAGTGCTAGGAAAATTTATTTTACATTTTTGTAATCTGTAGGTCAAACTACATCCATACATGTGCAATACATAAGTCTAGGTACTATAGCAACGGAGATGATTTTTCAATTTTGCAGATTTCGCGGTGAAATATTGTTTTTCAAGTCTCACGGAAAAACGACAAGTGCTAGGAAAATTTATTTTACATTTTTGGAATCTGTAGGTCAAACAACATCCATACATGTGCAATACATGTGTCTAAGTACTATGGCAACGGAGATGATTTTTCAAATTTGCAGATTTCGCGGTGAAATATGGTTTTTCGGGTCTCACGGAAAAACGACAAGTGCTAGGAAAATTTATTTTACATTTTTGTAATCTGTAGGTCAAACTACATCCATACATGTGCAATACATGTGTCTAAGTACTATAGCAATGGATATGATTTTTCAATTTTGCAGATTTCGCGGTGAAATATGGTTTTTCGAGTCTCACGGAAAAACGACAAGTGCTAGGAAAATTTATTTTACATTTTTGTAATCTATAGGTCAAACTACATCCATACATGTTCAATACATGTGTCTAAGTACTATAGCAACGGAGATGATTTTTCAATTTTGCAGATTCGCGGTGAAATATGTTTTTCGGGTCTCACGGAAAACGACAAGCTAAAAATTATTTTACATTTTTGTAATCTGTAGGTCAAACTACATCCATACATGTGCAATACATGTGTCTAAGTACTATAGCAACGGAGATGATTTTTCAATTTTGAGATTCGCGGTGAAATATGGTTTTTCGGGTCTCACGGAAAAACGACAAGTGCTAGGAAAATTATTTTAATTTTGTAATCGTAGGTCAACTACATCCATACATGTGCAATACATGTCTAAGTACTATACAACGGAGATTTTTCATTTGCAGATTTCGCGGTGAAATATGTTTTTCGGTCTCACGGAAAAAGACAAGCTAGGAAAATTTATTTTACATTTTTGTAATCTGTAGGTCAAACTACATCCATACATGTGCAATACATAAGTCTAAGTACTATAGCAACGGAGATGATTTTTCAATTTTGCAGATTTCGCGGTGAAATATTGTTTTTCGAGTCTCACGGAAAAACGACAAGTGCTAGGAAAATTTATTTTACATTTTTGGAATCTGTAGGTCAAACTACATCCATACATGTTCAATACATGTGTCTAAGTACTATAGCAACGGAGATGATTTTTCAATTTTGAGGATTTCGCGGTGAAATATGGTTTTTCGGGTCTCACGGAAAAAACGACAAGTGCTAGGAAAATTTATTTTGAATTATTGTAATCCGTAGGTCAAAGTACATCCATACATGTGCAATACATGTGTCTAAGTACTATAGCAACGGGGATGATTTTTCAATTTTGCAGATTTCGCGGTGAAATATGGTTTTTTCGGGTCTCACGGAAAAAACGACCAAAGCTAGGAAAATTTATTTTACATTTTTGTAATCTGTAGGTCAAACTACATCCATACATGTGCAATACATGTGTCTAAGTACTATAGCAACGGAGATGATTTTTCAATTTTGCAGATTTCGCGGTGAAATATGGTTTTTCGTGTCTCACGGAAAAATGACAAGTGCTAGGAAAATTTATTTTACATTTTTGTAATCTGTAGGTCAAACTACATCCATACATGTGCAATACATGTGTCTAAGTACTATAGCACCCCTACGAAGGGTATTCCATTGAGGACCAGTTGTTGAGTCTCTTCGCTAGTTGAGCTCTCAAAGGACCAATATGGAATGCCTAGCAAGTGGCTCTGGTATCCGATGAGATGACACATCATACCAAAGTAATATGCATGCTTACTTGTTCATGATGGGTCATCGTATGTCTTTTACCAGGGCCAGGAGCACTCCGGAGCGACCTTTATGTGAGGTGGGTCTTACTATTGCTGTGTATGATGGTCAGGTACATCAATTGTCTTTGTTGGACCTTCCCGGAATACAGAGCAGGTGAGTCAAACCTTGCTTAAATACTACCTCAAAGATGGGGTAGGGGTGGACACTGTGTCACGGACATGCATGAACTGTGGCACAGGCTAACGTCGCACGGAGGACGCCAGAGCCCTTCCTCTTCACTCTGCTCTGGTTCTTTTAAACTAGATGACACTATTTCCTTTCCGTGCCATTTTTTCTACTTCTTTCTAGACCCTCTGGTCAAACACTTCTACTTTCCAACCATTTCTAATGCCTCACAAATATCTGGCAACAGATATACGGGAATTGGCGATCCCGGGGTCCTTAGAGCAAGCAACTGATGCAACTGGCTGGTCTTATTTTAAGACGTCCCAGCAAGTAGTGTACATGTCGAGAAGTACATGAAGCATCAGTTGCGGCCTGGCCGTAGGTTAAAAAGGCTAGGGGATGAAAACCCCGAACAATAAATCACTTGTGAGAAATGGACACTATTAAAAACATAGTACCCCAGACGGGTAGCAAGGAAGTCCTTGAATCCCGTGGCGCGGAACAGGTGGAGGTTGGAGTTTCCGCGTCCTTGTCCCTGGATTCTGGGGGGGACAAAATCAGTGTTTCTCAGGCAGTTCTTAAAACTGCAGATCCAGAGGGAGAGGCACCCACACTAGTGGGAAACTCACCACTGGATCAAGATCTAGATATGCAGATTGACTCAGTTCTGGCCAGTACAGAAGAGTCATCTGTCATTCTTGTACCTTCTGGCAAACCTTCGGTGGACACAGATGGAGACGAGAAGGCGCGTGAGGAGAGGCTACTGAGTGAATCGGGGGCCTCACACACGGAGTCCATCTCTGACCCTCTGTCAAAGCTGAAGATTGGCGCCAAGAAGAAGAAAAAGAAGATGTCGGGAGCGCAACGTCTCAAAAAGAGACGTCAGAGTGCCCTGGCCCTAACGGAGGCTCTCAACACAGGAGGACCATCGAGTGTAGGGGGAAATGTACAGGCGGGTCCTCTAGACCTTGCTAGTACATTGGCCACTGCGGTCGGTGGACTGACTCCCAAGAGACCACCTCTCGTTAAAAGGGTTACTGGGGCACAGCTGAAAAAGCGCCAAAAGCTCAAGCTTGCCGCCCTTCAGAACGCCGAGGCTGGGACGCCCAAATCTACACCCGTTAAAAGGAGTAGAAATGAGCTGACTCCCAACTCGGAAGAATTAGAAGAAAACCCTCAAAAGAAGCGACATCGCTTAAATGAGGTAAAGCCGTCTTACAGTGGTTCTTCAACCTCAGTAAAGATGGCCATTGTCCATCAGGACTATCCAGAAGTGGAGGTAACGGATGAGCAGTTCAGGCTAATCCAAGCTTCCATTATGGATAAGATAGATGGACAAAATACCATCAATCCCAGCTTCAACGGTATTCGTTTAAATGGTGGTGCAGTCATGCTGTACTGCTGTGACGATGCTACAGCAGGCTGGGTCAACAGTGTCTGTGCTGACATGGTGCCTTGGCAGGGAGCCTTGCTGAAATCAGTTCCAGCAAGTGAACTCGCTAAAGGCGTTCGAGCCATGTTTGTGGCACCGGAAATTTTGAGGGACAAAACCCCTGAGACCATCCTCCAAAAGGTGGACGGTCAAAATGGTGGTTTCAGCACTTCAAAATGGAGGGTGCTTCACACAGAAAAAACTCCTCAAGGCAAGAGGGTTGTTGTTCGGATGGATCAAGACTCGTGGTCAACTATCCAAGCTAAAGGTTTTATAAACCTGGGCTTTGGTAGGGTGACTGTGACGAGTCTCGAAAAGAAGTCCGAAACAAGGACATAATAACTCCAAAATGATAGACGTGGTTCAAATAAACCTTCACCACGCTAAAGCACCCAGTGCTCATTTCAACAAAATCATTTTGGAAAAAAAACATACAGCTCGCACTCATCCAAGAACCATATCTGGTTAATGGTAGAGTAGCAGGGCTTGGAGAAAGTAGAGGTACTGTCATTTATGACCATACCTCGGCAAATCCTCGGTCTTGTATCTTTGTAAAGGAAGGGATTATATGCTTACCCATGTGGACCTACATTACTAGAGACATGACCGCAGTCAAAATCAACGTTCAAGAGGGAAGGGAAAGCAAAAGCTACATATTTGCTTCTTGCTACCTACCTTTTGAAAATGCTGACCCCATAAGCCCGGAGCTCCAGGACTTCGTCAATCACATGAGGGAGGAAGACCAGGACTACCTGATTGGCACGGATGCTAATTCACATCATTCCACTTGGGGATCATCAGATGTCAACGATAGAGGTGAGTTACTACTTAACTTTATAAATAATTATAACCTATTGATTTTTAATGTTGGTAATGAACCAACGTTTGTCACTAGAGCTAGAACTGAGGTAATAGATATCACTATAGGAACTCAGAGAATGGCGAGAGTCATAGACAACTGGAGGGTATTAGATGAGATAATTTCATTATCTGATCACCAATACATTTTCTTCAGGTTATCAACCGATAAAGGTCCATCCGCTACATATCGTAATCCCAGGAAAGCCAACTGGCAACTCTTCCGAACATCTCTTGGAAGAGAACTGGTAGAAGTGGATGTAAAGGACAGCAGGACTCTAGATGAAGCTGCTCTCTCTTTGGAGGATGCACTTCTGAAATCTTTTGACAATTGCTGTCCGATTACACATAAAAATCACACCAAACAACCAGTCTGGTGGAGTAAAAACCTAGAAAACCTTCGAAAGAAAACTAGGAAACTGTGGAATAAAGCTAAGAGGGATGGTAATAGGGAAGCCTATCACAGGTCACTCACAGTTTATAACACAGAAATAAGAAAGGCCAAAAGGAGCTCATGGAGGACGTTCTGTGGTAGTATCGAAAATTTCGACTCAGCCGCGCGTCTCCAAAAGCTAATGGCAAGGGACCCTTTCTTTGGAATAGGTACACTAGTCAAACCTGATGGCTCACACACTAGCGATAGTAAAGAAACCCTTGAAGTGCTACTTGACGCACATTTTCCCGGACATATCTGTGCCACAACTGGGCTGAATCCCTCACATCCTGAAGAAGGCTCCCACCAGGTGCCAACTCAACAGGATTGGGAGGAGGCTAAGGCTGCGGTCACTAATCGAAGGGTAAAAGCGGCAGTATCCACATTCAAACCTTTTAAATCCCCAGGACCAGACGGAATCTATCCAGTTCTATTGCAAGAAGGATTGGACCTCATAGGTCCAGTACTGTGCAAGCTGTTCAGGTCTAGTCTGGCCCTGGGTTACATTCCCAAGTGTTGGAGAAGAGCAAAAGTCGTCTTTTTGGCTAAGCCAGGCCGGAGAAATCTGAGCCAGGCTAAGTCTTTTCGACCAATTAGCCTCTCATCCTTTCTTTTGAAAACACTTGAAAGATTAGTCGATTGGCGTCTGGAAGAGGACTTCATATATAGGATTCCTCACAACCCCAATCAGCATGCTTATCAGCGAGGCAAATCTACTGAAACAGCGCTGAACGAACTTGTTAGCAAGATTGAATTAGCGCTGAATAATCAAGAGATTGCCATGGCTGTCTTTCTAGACATAGAGGGTGCCTTTGATAACACCTCTTTGGACTCCATAATTAAATCCATCTCGGGAGCAGGTAAAACTATTTCCGAATGGGTTACACAGCTCCTCAAATCGAGGACAATTATCGCCGAACTCTTAGAGTCGAAAAAAGAAATCAATGCAACCAGGGGCTGTCCTCAGGGGGGAGTCATCTCTCCAAGGTTATGGAATCTTGTTGCGGATGAGCTTCTTAACGAACTAGATAAGGCTGGTTTCTTTGCCCTCGGGTATGCGGACGACTTTGTCATCCTAGTCCGAGGAAAATACAAAACAACTTTGTCAGAACTACTTCAGTATGCTCTCTCAATAGTTGAAAAGTGGTGCTTGAGTAGGGGGGTTAAAGTCAACCCTCTGAAAACCACTTTAGTACCTTTCACTAGAAAACATAAGCTAGGCGCCGTCCAGGCACCCAAAATTTTTGGTGAAAGAATTGAAATTGCTGAAGAAGTCAAGTTTCTCGGAGTTTATCTCGACAAGAAATTGACCTGGAATCAGCACATTAAGAAAACCACAGACAAGGCTAAGGCCACACTTCATATTGCACGAAGGTCTGTTGGCAAAACTTGGGGTCTGACACCAGCAGTAACTCGCTGGATATACACTGCTATAGTCAGACCTCGAATCACATATGCATCCTGCATATGGTGGAAGAAAGCTGAGCAGCTAACTGCTCAGAGGGAGCTGGAATCAACACAGAGGTCAGCTTTATTGATGATCTCTGGTTGCTTCAGAACAGCACCCACATTAGCTTTGGAAGTCATTCTAGGGCTTCCACCCTTATATTTATTTATCAAGGGGGAGGCCATCATGGGTGCTTTCAGGCAATCAATCAGTCGCTCTGGCAGGCTACCCGCCCGATACAGGGAACTGATTGAGAAATCTCATGTGACATACAAGCAGAATATGCCGGTTGACTACATGATTCCCAAAAACAACCTTGACCTTTCCTACGAAGTACTAGTCAGACCTAGGTCAGACTGGGAAAAGGAATCAAGCCAAGAAATATTATCTCATGCGGGTATCAAATACTATACAGATGGATCTCGCATGAGTGGAAGCAGTGGGGCGGGCCTTTGCGGGCCAGGCTTCTGTAGAAAATCTGAAAGCTTAGGTACACTGGCAACAGTGTACCAGGCCGAGATTTTCGCCATTATAATGGGAGCCAGGCACGCACTGGAAATAGGCTGGAAAGGGAAGAATATTACTTTTTTCTCCGATAGCCAAGCCGCCCTCAAAGCTTTAGAAACATACCAAGTGAAGTCAAAATTGGTATGGGAGTGTGTTGGAACACTTAATGAACTAGCCACCCATAACAAGGTAAACTTGGAATGGATTCCAGGGCATAGTGGTCTCCAAGGCAACGAGGCTGCAGATCTCCTAGCAAGAGAGGCTGCAGAAAAAAGCTTCACTGGCCCTGAACCGGTGCTGGCCATACCCAAATGCCTGGTCCGTTTTAGTGCCAGGAAATGGGTCATGGAGGAAGCAAATAAAGCTTGGAGAAACTCCAGTGGCATGCGACACTCTAAGCTGACGCTAACAGGATACTCCAAGAAACTCACTCAGGAATCTCTGTCACTCAACAGAAATAAACTAAGATTAATAGTGAGCCTACTCACTGGCCACGGACCACTTAGGAAACACTTACACAGATTAGGACTCTCTAGAGGAGAACCAATCGATTGTAGGCTATGTGGTCTGGAAGAAGAAACAGCAACACACATTCTCTTCGAATGTGAGGCGCTGGATAACAGGAGATTTAGGATTTTCGAATCCAATAATCTCGAAGATCTCCATAACCAAGAACACCTCGTCCAGAGACTGACACTTCTCATGAAGGGAACAGGTTTCTGGACTTAGGGCGTTAAGCAATGGACAACCACTCTCAACTAAGCCCAGTTGGGCCGCCATAGGCACAGAACTGGGAAATAGGATGAGAGATTTTCTCCCTGGTCACAATAGATCTTACTAGGTCGCAGTGTTAATTGTATGGTGTTTCAGACGAAACCCTGCAACCAGGTTTTATAATAATAATAATAATAATAAAGTACTATAGCAACGGAGATGATTTTTCAATTTTGCAGATTTCGCGGTGAAATATGGTTTTTCGAGTCTCACGGAAAAACGACAAGTGCTAGGAAAATTTATTTTACATTTTTGTAATCTGTAGGTCAAACTACATCCATACATGTGCAATTCATGTGTCTAAGTACTATAGCAATGGAGATGATTTTTCAATTTTGCAGATTTCGCGGTGAAATATGGTTTTTTCGAGTCTCACGGAAAAACGACAAGTGCTAGGAAAATTTATTTTACATTTTTGTAATCTGTAGGTCAAACTACATCCATACATGTGCAATACATAAGTCTAAGTACTATAGCAACGGAGATGATTTTTCAATTTTGCAGAATTCGCGGTGAAATATGGTTTTTCGGGTCTCACGGAAAAACGACCGAAACTATAAAAATTTATTTTACATTTTTGTAATCTGTAGGTCAAACTACATCCATACATGTGCAATACATGTGTCTAAGTACTATAGCAACGGAGATGATTTTTCAAATTTGCAGATTTCGCGGTGAAATATGGTTTTTTCGGGTCTCACGGAAAAACGACAAGTGCTAGGAAAAATTATTTTACATTCTTGTAATCTGTAGGTCAAACTACATCCATACATGTGCAATACATAAGTCTAAGTACTATAGCAACGGAGATGATTTTTCAATTTTGCAGATTTCGCGGTGAAATATTGTTTTTCGAGTCTCACGGAAAAACGACAAGTGCTAGGAAAATTTATTTTACATTTTTGGAATCTGTAGGTCAAACTACATCCATACATGTTCAATACATGTGTCTAAGTACTATAGCAACGGAGATGATTTTTCAATTTTGAGGATTTCGCGGTGAAATATGGTTTTTCGGGTCTCACGGAAAAAACGACAAGTGCTAGGAAAATTTATTTTACATTTTTGTAATCTGTAGGTCAAAGTACATCCATACATGTGCAATACATGTGTCTAAGTACTATGGCAACGGAGATGATTTTTCAAATTTGCAGATTTCGCGGTGAAATATGGTTTTTCGGGTCTCACGGAAAAACGACAAGTGCTAGGAAAAATTATTTTAAATTTTTGTAATCTGTAGGTCAAAGTACATCCATACATGTGCAATACATAAGTCTAAGTACTATAGCAACGGAGATGATTTTTCAATTTTGCAGATTTCGCGGTGAAATATGGTTTTTCGGGTCTCACGGATAACGACCGAAGCTATAAAATTTATTTTACATTTTTGTAATTGTAGGTCAAACTACATCCATACATGTGCAATAATGTGTCTAAGTACTATAGCAAACGGAGATGATTTTTCAATTTTGCAGATTTCGCGTGAAATATGGTTTTTTTCGGGTCTCACGGGAAAAACGACAAGTGCTAGGAAAAATTATTTTTACATTTTTGTAATCTGTAGGTCAAACTACATCCATACATGTGCAATACATAAGTCTAAGTACTATAGCAACGGAGATGATTTTTCAGTTTTGCAGATTTTCGGCGGTGAAATATTGTTTTTCGAGTCTCACGGAAAAACGACAAGTGCTAGGAAAATTTATTTTACATTTTTGGAATCTGTAGGTCAAACTACATCATTACATGTTCAATACATGTGTCTAAGTACTATAGCAACGGAGATGATTTTTCAATTTTGAGGATTTCGCGGTGAAATATGGTTTTTCGGGTCTCACGGAAAAAACGACAAGTGCTAGGAAAATTTATTTACATTTTTGTAATCCGTAGGTCAAAGTACATCCATACATGTGCAATACATGTGTCTAAGTACTATAAAAACGGGATGATTTTCAATTTTGCAGATTTCGCGGTGAAATATTATGGTTTTTCGTGTCTCACGGAAAAATGACAAGTGCTAGGAAAATTTATTTACATTTTTGTAATCTGTAGGTCAAACTACATCCATACATGTGCAATACATGTGTCTAAGTACTATAGCAACGGAGAATGATTTTTCAATTTTGCAGATTTCGCGGTGAAATATGGGTTTTTTGAGTCTCACGGAAAAACGACAAGTGCTAGGAAAATTTATTTTACATTTTTGTAATCTGTAGGTCAAACTACATCCATACATGTGCAATACATGTGTCTAAGTACTATAGCAATGGAGATGATTTTTCAATTTTGCAGATTTCGCGGTGAAATATGTTTTTCGAGTCTCACGGAAAAACGACAAGTGCTAGGAAAATTTATTTTACATTTTTGTAATCTGTAGGTCAAACTACATCCATACATGTGCAATACATAAGTCTAAGTACTTAGCAACGGAGAAAATTTTCAATTTTGCAGAATTCGCGGTGAAATATGGTTTTTGAGTCTCAGGAAAAACGACGAAAGTCTATAAAAATTTATTTTACATTTTTGGAATCTTAGGTCAAACTACATCCATACATGTTCAATAATGTGTCTAAGTACTACAACGGAATGATTTTTCAATTTGAGATTTCGCGGTGAAAAGGTTTTCGGTCTCACGAAAACGACAAGTGCTAGAAATTTTTTACATTTTTGTAATCCGTAGGTCAAAGTACTCCATACATGTGCAATACATGTGTCTAAGTAATAGAAACGGGATGATTTTTCAATTTGCAGATTTCGCGGTGAAATATGGTTTTTTCGTTTCTTACGGAAAAATGACAGTGCTAGGAAAATTTATTTTAATTTTTGTAATCTGTAGTAAATACATCCTACATGGAATACATGTGTCTAAGTACTATGCAACGGAGAGATTTTTCAATTTGCAATTTCGCGGTGAAATATGGTTTTTTCGAGTCTCACGGAAAAAAAGACAAGTGCTAGGAAAATTTATTTTACATTTTGTAATCTGTAGGTCAAACTACATCCATACATGTGCAATTCATGTGTCTAAGTACTATAGCAATGGAGATGATTTTTCAATTTTGCAGATTTTCGCGGTGAAATATGGTTTTTCGAGTCTCACGGAAAAACGACAAGTGCTAGGAAAATTTATTTTACATTTTTGTAATCTGTAGGTCAAACTACATCCATACATGTGCAATACATTAAGTCTAAGTACTATAGCAACGGAGATGATTTTTCAATTTGCAGAATTCGCGGTGAAATATGGTTTTTAGGGTCTCACGGAAAAAACGACCGAAGCTATAAAAATTTATTTTACATTTTTGTAATCTGTAGGTCAAACTACATCCATACATGTGCAATACATGTGTCTAAGTACTATAGCAACGGAGATGATTTTTCAAATTTGCAGATTTCGCGGTGAAATATGGTTTTTCGGGTCTACGGAAAAACGACAAGTGTAGAAAATTTATTTTACATTTTTGTAATCTGTAGGTCAAATACATCCATACATGTGCAATACATAGTCTAAGTACTATAGCAACGGAGATGATTTTTCAATTTTGCAGAATTCGCGGTGAAATATGGTTTTTCGGGTCTCACGGAAAACGACCAAGCTAAAAATTTATTTTACATTTTTGTAATCTGTAGGTCAAACTACATCCATACATGTGCATACATGTGTCTAAGTACTATAGCAACGGAGATGATTTTCAATTTTGCAGATTTCGCGGTGAAATATGGTTTTTCGGGTCTCACGGAAAAACGACAAGTGCTAGGAAATTTATTTTACATTTTTGTAATCTGTAGGTCAAACTACATCCATACATGTGCAATACATAGTCTAAGTACTATAGCAACGGAGATGATTTTTCAATTTTGCAGATTCGGGTGAAATATGGTTTTTCGGTCTCACGGAAAAACGACAAGTGCTAGGAAAATTTATTTTACATTTTTGTAATCTGTAGGTCAAACTACATCCATACATGTGCAATACATGTGTCTAAGTACTATAGCAACGGAGATGATTTTTCAATTTGCGATTTCGCGGTGAAATATGGTTTTTCGGGTCTCACGGAAAAACGACAAGTGCTAGAAAATTTATTTTACATTTTTGTAATCGTAGGTCAAATACATCCATACATGTGCAATACATGTGTCTAAGTACTATAGAACGGAGATGATTTTTCAATTTTGCAGATTTCGCGGTGAAATATGGTTTTTCGGGTCTCACGGAAAAACGACAAGCTAGGAAAATTTATTTTACATTTTTGTAATCTAGGTCAAACTACATCCATACATGTCAATACATGTCTAAGTACTATAGCAACGGAGATGATTTTTCAATTTTGCAGATTTCGCGGTGAAATATGGTTTTTCGGTCTCACGGAAAAAGACAAGTGCTAGGAAAATTTATTTTACATTTTTGTAATCTGTAGGTCAAACTACATCCATACATGTGCATACATGTGTCTAAGTACTATAGCAACGGAGATGATTTTTCATTTTGCAGATTTCGCGGTGAAATATGGTTTTTCGGTCTCACGGAAAAAACGACAAGTGCTAGGAAAATTTATTTTACATTTTTGTAATCTGTAGGTCAAACTACATCCATACATGTGCAATAATGTGTCTAAGTACTATAGCAAGGAGATGATTTTTCAATTTTGCAGATTCGCGGTGAAATATGTTTTCGGTCTCACGGAAAAACGACAAGTCTAGGAAAATTTATTTTACATTTTTGTAATCTGTAGTCAAACTACATCCATACATGTGCAATACATGTCTAAGTACTATAGCAACGGAGATGATTTTCAATTTTGCAGATTCGCGGTGAAATATGGTTTTTCGGTCTCACGGAAAAACGACAAGTTAAAAATTATTTTACATTTTTGAATCTGTAGTCAAACTACATCCATACATGTCAATACATTGTCTAAGTACTATAGCAACGGAGATGATTTTTCAATTTTGAGATTTCGCGGTGAAATATGGTTTTTCGGGTCTCACGGAAAAACGACAAGGCTAGGAAAATTTATTTTACATTTTTGTATCGTAGGTCAAATACATCCATACATGTGCAATACATGTGTCTAAGTACTATAGAACGGGATGATTTTCAATTTTGCAGATTTCGCGGTGAAATATGGTTTTTCGTCTCACGGAAAAAGACAAGTGCTAGGAAAATTTATTTTACATTTTTGTAATCTGTAGTCAAATCATCCATACATGTGCATACATGTGTCTAAGTACTATTCGCGGTGAAATATGGTTTTTCGGGTCTCACGGAAAAAAACGACCAAGCTAGGAAAATTTATTTTACATTTTTGGAATCTGTAGGTCAAACACATCCATACATGTCAATACATGTGTCTAAGTACTATAGCAACGGAGATGATTTTTCAATTTTGCAGATTTCGCGGTGAAAATATTTTTTTTCGGTCTCACGAAAAACGACAAGTGCTAGGAAAATTTATTTTACATTTTGTAATCTGTAAGGGCAAAATACATCCATACATGTGCAATACATTGCTAGTACTATACAACGGAGTGATTTTTTAATTTTGCAGATTTCGCGGGGAAAAAATTTTTTTTTTGGTCCAAGGAAAAACGCAATGTAGGAAAAATTTTTTTTACATTTTGGGAATTGAGGTCAAACTAAATCCATACATGTGCAATACTGTGTTAAGACTATAGCAACGGAGTATTTTTAATTTTGCAGATTTCGCGGTAAAAAATGTTTTTCGGTCTCAGGAAAAAAACAATCTAGGGGAAAATTTTTTTACTTTTTGTAAAGTTGGTCAAATAATCCATACATTTCAATACATGTGTCTAAGTACTATAACAAGGAGATATTTTCAATTTTCAGATTTCGCGGTTTAAATATACCCCCTAAAATTTAAATTTTTTTTTAGGAAAAACAAATTTTTAATTTAATTTTCCCTTTTAATTTTTCAATTTTCCCAAAAGAAAATTTTGGGGAAAAATTTTTAAGGGAAAAATTTTTAAAAAACCCCCTTTGGGAATATTTTTTTAAAAGGGAAATTTAATTTAAAATTTTTTAAATTTTTTTTAAGGAAAAAATTTTTTTTTTTATTTTAATTGGTTTGAAGGAAAAACCCCAAAAATTGAAAATTTTAATTTTGGGGTTTTAAAAAAAAAATTTAAAAAAATTTTTTTTTTTAAAAAAGGGAAATTAAATTTTTTCTTTTAAAATTTTTTTTTTTTTTAAAAAAAAATAAATGGGAAAATTTTTTTTTCCAATTTTTTTCTGGGGGAAAAAAATTTGGGTTTCAAAAAACGAAAGAATTTTTTAAAAAATTTTTTCTTTTTAATTTCCCTTTTTCAAAAACCCAAGCCAAAAATTTTTTTTAATTTTAAAGGGTTTTTTTGGGGGAAAAAACCAATTTAAAAAAAAATTTTTAATTTTCAAATTTGTAAACAAATTTTTTTTCTTCAAACGGTAAAAAAATTTTTTTAAAAAAAAAAAAAAAAAAAAAAAAAAAAAAAAAAAAAAAAAAAAAAAAAAAAAAAAAAAAAAAAAAAAAAAAAAAAAAAAAAAAAAAAAAAAAAAAAAAAAAAAAAAAAAAAAAAAAAAAAAAAAAAAAAAAAAAAAAAAAAAAAAAAAAAAAAAAAAAAAAAAAAAAAAAAAAAAAAAAAAAAAAAAAAAAAAAAAAAAAAAAAAAAAAAAAAAAAAAAAAAAAAAAAAAAAAAAAAAAAAAAAAAAAAAAAAAAAAAAAAAAAAAAAAAAAAAAAAAAAAAAAAAAAAAAAAAAAAAAGAAATTTATTTACATTTTTGAATCTGTAGGTCAAACACATCCATACTGTGCAATACTGTGTTAGTACTATAGCAGAGATGATTTTCAATTTTGCGTTTCGCGGTGAATTGTTTTTCGGTCTCACGAAAAGACAAGTTAGAAATTTTTTTACTTTTTGTAATCTGTAGGTCCAAACACATCATAATGTGCAAAATGTCAAATATAGCAACGGGATATTTTTCAATTTTGGTTTGCGGTGAAATATGGTTTTTGGTCTACGGAAAAACGACCAAGCTAAAAATTTTTTTTACATTTTTGTAATCTGTAGGTCAAAAATCCATACAGTGCAATACATGTGTCTAAGTACTTAGCAGGAGATATTTTCAATTTGCAGATTTCGCGGTGAAATATGGTTTTTGGGTCTACGAAAAACCGAAGTTAAAAATTTATTTTACATTTTGAATCTGTAGGTCAAACTATCCATACTGTGCATACTTGTCTAAGACTATACAACGGAGATGATTTTTCATTTGCAATTTCGCGTGAAATATGTTTTTGGGTTCAGGAAAAAGACAAGTGTAGAAATTTATTTTACATTTTTGAATCTGTAGGTCAAAACATCCTAATGCATCAGTGTTAAGTCTATAGCAACGGAATGATTTTTCATTTTGAGATTTCGCGGTGAAATATGGTTTTTCGGTCTACGGAAAAACGACAAGTGTAGGAAATTTATTTTACATTTTTGAATCTGTAGGTCAAACTACATCCATACTGTCATACATGTGTCTAAGTATATAGCAAGGGAAGATTTTCATTTGAGATTTCGCGGGAATTGGTTTTCGGTCTCACGGAAAAAGACATCTAGGAAAATTTTTTACATTTGTAATCTTAGGCAAATACTCATACATGTGCAATACATGTTTAAGTACTATACAACGGGATATTTTTCAATTTCGATTCGCGGTGAAATATGTTTTTTGGGTCTCAGGAAAAAGAAGTGCAGAAATTTTTTACATTTTTGTATCTGTAGGTCAAACTCACATACATGTGCAATAAGGTCTAAGTACTAAACAACGGAGATGATTTTCATTTCAGATTCGCGGTGAAATATGTTTTTCGGTCTCAGGAAAACGACAAGCTAGAAAATTATTTTAATTTTTATCTGTAGGGGGGGGGGGGGGGGGGGGGGGGGGGGGGGGGGGGGGGGGGGGGGGGGGGGGGGGGGGGGGGGGGGGATTTTTGTAATCTGTAGGTCAAACTAATCCTACTGTGCAATACTGTGTCTAAGTACTATAGCAACGGAGATGATTTTTTTAATTTTGCAGATTTGCGGTGAAATATTGGGTTTTTTTGGGTCTCAGGAAAAGACAAGTTTGGGGAAAATTTTTTTTACATTTTTTTAAAATTTTAGGTAAAAACATCCCCTACATGGCAAAATGTGTTAATATATACAAGGGAGATGATTTTCAATTTTGCAGATTTCCGGTTTTTTTAAAAAATGGTTTTTCGGTTCAGGAAAAAAAAACCCAAGTGCTAGGAAAATTTATTTTACATTTTTGTATCTTAGGGCAAAAATAATCCCCTAATGTGCAAAATGTGTCTAAGTTTCTTAGCAAAAGGAGATGATTTTTAATTTTTCGATTCGCGGTGAAATTTGGTTTTTCGGGTCACGGAAAAAAACAAGCTAGGAAAATTTTTTTTCATTTTTGTAAATTTTAGGTCAAACTAATCCAACTGTGCAATACATTTTAAATACTTTGGGAACGGGAAAAAGATTTTTCAATTTTGCAGAATTCGGGTGAAATAGGTTTTTTGGGAAAAAAAGACAAAGCTAGGAAAATTTATTTTAAAAATTTTTTTAATCTGTGGCAAATAATCCCTACATGGCAATACAAAGGGTTTAAATATATAAAGGAGATGTTTTCAATTTTGCAGATTTTGGGTGAAATATGGGTTTTTTGGGTTCAGGAAAAAGACCAAAATAGGAAAAAATTTTTTTTTTTTCATTTTTGTAACTGTAGGGCAAATCTCCATCATGGCAATACATTGTCTAAGTATTTAGCAACGGAGATGATTTTTCAATTTGCAGATTTCGCGGTGAATAGTTTTTCGGGTTAGGAAAAAAAAACAAGGGTAGGAAAAATTTTTTTTAAATTTTTGTAAAACTGTAGGTCAAAATAATCCCTAATGGCAATACATGTGTCTAAAAATATAGAAGGGGTGATTTTTCAATTTTGAGAAAAAACGGTTTAAAAATTTGGTTTTTTGGTTTTCACGGAAAAAAAAAAGACCAAAAGTGGAAAAATTTTTTACATTTTTGATCGAGGTCAAACTACCCCATACATGTGAAAAACAGGTCTAATTTCTATACAACGGAGATGATTTTCAATTTTTAGATTTTGCGGTGAAAAAAGGTTTTTTGGGTTACGGAAAAAAAGAAAAGGGTAAAATTATTTTTTCATTTTGAAACTGTAGGGCAAACTAATCCCAAAAGTGCAAACATGGTCTAAGTCTATTGCAAAGGAGTATTTTCAATTTTTCAGATTTTGCGGTGGGAAAAATGGTTTTTTGAGTCTCACGGGAAAAAAACACCGTAGGAAATTTATTTTCCAAATTTTTTTATCTGTAGGGCAAACTATCCTAATGGCAAAACTGTTAAGTACTTGCAAAGGAGAGATTTTTTTAATTTTGCAGATTTTGCGGGGAAAAAATTGTTTTTGGTTCACGGAAAAAAAAAAAGGGCAAGGGTGGAAAATTTATTTTACTTTTTGTATCTGTAGGTCAAACTAAATTTTCATTGCAAAATGGTCTAAGTACTATACAAGGGGTGATTTTCAAATTTTTCAAAATTTGCGGTGAAATTGGTTTTTTGGGTTCAGGAAAAACGACAAAGGGGAGGAAAATTTATTTTTTCATTTTGTAACGGGAGGTCAAAAAAATCCATACAAGGGCAAACAGTGTTAAATATATAGCAACGGGAATTTTTTTCAATTGCGATTTCCGGTAAATATGGTTTTTTTTGGGGTTTAGGAAAAGAAAAGTGCTGGAAAAAATTTTTTTTACTTTTTGAATCGTAGGTCAAACTACACCAAAATGTGCAATACAGGTCTAATACTTAGCAACGGAGATGATTTTTTAATTTGCAGATTTTGCGGTGAATATGGTTTTTCGGTTCACGGAAAAAAAGACAAGTGCTAGGAAAATTTTTTTTTACATTTTTTTTTAATCTTAGGTCAAATACTCCCTACTGTGCAAACATGTCTAAGTACTTAGCAACGGAAAATGATTTTTCAATTTTGCAGAATTCGCGGTGAAATTGGTTTTTCGGGTCTCACGGAAAAACGCCCAAAGTAGGAAA